>CABFVX010001962.1:22557-56366 GCA_902151425.1 Timema shepardi
CCCCCCCCCCCCTTTTGCCTAGAACATACGGTCACCAAAACGAGTAATAACTAATGCAAATTTATTTATTATTCTAGTGTTCAAATAATAAATTATTTCTCTAATTTATAAAAATCGTTAGAATTTGAAAATAACCTAATCTTATTGGGAAAAAACGTAATATTTTATTGACAAAATAAGTTAGTCAACCTTAATGACGCTCTATTGTTTACGTAAGAACTATTTTGTAGAATACAAATAAACAAACCCGGCACAGCACGTCCACTCTGTGGATGAAAATTAATTTCTCCAAGAACAGACAAAAGCAAGCTAAAAGAGAAAAGTGTCGTACGACTGCTTCTTGCTTTTCACTCATTGGCTTAATGAACATTCACTCTTCGGGAGAGTTCTAATTGCTGTGGGCTTGTTAGGAATTCAGGAGACGTGTCCTTGTTTTCTAACTCTTGCCAGGATCCCTTTAATACGACGCTGGGGTGAGGGAAATAGAACATCAGAACAGTTTCCTCTGTAAAAGTAACTTTCGACCACGTTATGTCCATTACTAGATTGAAAGAAATGGCTTCCCAATGGCAAATTAGCTAAAAGCGAAACTTTAAAAAAAAAATGTTTACACAATTTTAGTTGCTTGTAGCTGATTGCTTAATATTAGGGTGCTATCATTTATTTATATTGGGTATTTAACGAGCACTTTCTGACCCGACTAAATATATCAGCACACAAAAATTACTATTAGCGAAAGTGCCTACCAATTTTGCCAGGAAAAGTATTTTCACCTAACTTCCGGGGCTATTTTACATGCCACAATCGACAAGGGACCAACAGCCTTAGGTCCACGCCGAAGGAAGTTGTGCAACCAATTCTTATCGCTCAAGAAAAATCCGTCGAACGCAGTTAGGTTCGCACCCACAAACATTGGATCCTGAGGCGATTACTTTGTCCCAAGACTACTGAAGTTGACTGGATGCTATTAATATGTAGGTACTAAATTTAGCTCTAACATCTCAGTTCAACTATTATTAATATAAGATTATCCGCTTGCGTGCTCAAATGGTCTAAGGCATCATTCTCACTAAATACTATCCAGCTGATTGTTGGGAGATAGGGGTTCTAATCCCTGTCAGTTATACCGAGGACGGTTCTGCCTAGATGGTTTTCCACTATTCCTCCCATGAAAATGTGGGTACAGTTCTTCTAAATCTAACTTTTCTTATTCCTAACACATTAACGTAACTAGTATACAGGCATACTTATCAAACAGGTAGTAAGAAGTGTTGAAATAAAATAGTGCCACAAACCAAATAATCTGTTAATATTAGGCTACTCCTTGAAAAAGATTAACCTTTCCTCCACAGTTTAACTTCCAACGAATGTTTGTAGAGGGCCAACCCTCCCTTCACCATTGTATTTCCTGAAAATAACTCTTGTTATTGCAGTTACTATTGCCCTATGGCTTCTTTGGTATTGACTGACAGCTCACAGCTAAAAGCTAAACGCTTTGAAACGTTACCAGACCAAATTATGTATCCCTACGCTGAACCATATGATCTGCAAAACCATTTTTTTAGCAGCTGTCACTTCTGACGGTCAAAATTTAGGTATATACCTAAATGTTGTAGTGAAAATAATAAATGTTAAATTATTGTATAAATTATAATTTACTTTGTCTGATTCAGTATCTTCAGAATCTTGTTTACATAAATAACAATAGTTAACAACAAGATGTATAAAAATTGTGTTTTTGTTGGGCGCCACTCCTAGTATCTAGGAGAAAAAATAATAATCAAAAAGAAAAACATTTACTTCGGCTAATTCAGACAGTGGCACGATGACTATCAATACTCGAGACCACTGGGAAAACTAAAAACATGAGCAATTTGGATAAAAATGGATTGTTGAAATAAAATTTAATTTAGTCTAAAATAAAAATAAATGTATAAAATTACAATTGTTGGCATTTTTATGGGTTTATTGTTGTTTCCTTTTTACCACATCCCAATCCTACCTATGGAATTCTGGATAGTTACAATTCTAATTTAACAAATTATAAAATAGTATTGTTGAAACTAAAGGAAGCGTAAACAAATCATACAATTAATATTTAGACATAAAATAAAATGTTAATTAATTCTCTGAATTAAATAGTCTTTCTGAAACTTCTAACGTGAATTCTGATTTTGATAGGAGAGAAAAAAAAAAAATTTAATGTTGAAGAGTTGGCTTAACCTCACCCGTGGACTAGTCCATATTGAAATACCAACTTCAGTAATTTGTTTCAATTTAGTAATGCAAATTATTACACAATTTAAACGAAAATAAATAGTTTAGTTCTTACCCACACACTTAGCTTTCCATTTTTGCTACTTGTACTTTAATTTACAACCGTTAATTCACTTTAAAATAATTTGAATTAAGTGCTCCCCAGATTTGACTCCATGTTTGACCAACACCGATGAAGAAGACCCACTCTCCTCCAGAAAGTCTTCCAAAATCAAATTTAAAAATGTTCTATTCTTTACTTCCAAGTCCAAAGAGAAAACTAATATATAAAAACCAAAGATAAAATGTTTGCTATGGACTAGGGATAGCATCAAATACAATGCAAGTTTAATATAAATATTGAAATATATCCCAATGAATGTGAACAATGTTTTCTTAAAGAGTTAAATGTTTATTTCTATCTGTCAAAATTGAAAAGTGCGCTAGTTTTGAATTAATTACTTCGAGCCTTGTTTCGTCTTTTTTGTTCTTTTACAATAATGAGACTTACTACTCACTTGTTTGACAGATTTGCGCATGCGTTGAAATCAATCATGGTCGACTTTGAAAATAAATACAACAAGATTCAAACTTATTAGAAGGATAAGTAATATGTTTAATAAAGAGTAAGTGTTCTTTCTTAAATCAAAATTCCTTATTTAAATTATTTAAAACAGTGTTATACGTTGTCCTTCCGTCCTTTTATTTTATTGAATGGATGTAAATAGTGTTATTAGTCAGGCCGGCGACAAAGCGGCCAAACTTTGAAGTCCTTAATTTCATACAAAAATAAATAGGAAATTATTCACAAAAATTATAAAAATATAGGGAAATACAAGGTAGAGTGGCAAATAACGTCACAATGCTGACTGTCAAAAGTCAGCTGTGAGCTGTCAGTCAACACCAAAGAAGCCATGGGGCTACTGTATATAATATAAGAAAATGAAATTTTAAGTTCGACTATATGGATGTATACATAAATAATGGGTACGACAAGGGTAGCTTATTAAAGATCCACCCACATTTTTGGGGGTAAATAATGAGAAAACTAGAGAGGGATAGTAATTTTACAAGCCCAACTATTGTGTATCTGACAAAGTTGTGCCCTGAGCACACCATCTATGATGACCAAATTTTAATAACCAAATATTAGTACTTATGACTAACACATCTTCATGTAATAAATATAGCATGTAGTTATTTATATAAACAGGGTGTACTAACGATGCAACCTACAATAACAATTTGATTAAAAAAGGAGTTGAATTATATGAATTGTATTATTTAATATTAAAGATTCCACACCTTATCCCAGTCATTAACATGTCTGCCTAATTAACCAAAGGTGTATCTTTAGTAACACATCTTAGTACAGGTTCGGATTACACGTATATGAAGTTATTACGCTACCGAGTTAGGGGAGAGGAAGGTGTAATTTAGATGAAGTGTAATCTCATTTGCATGGAGAATAGGGGAAAACAATTTTTGGAAAATCCCTCTTCAGTACACCCTACCGCGATTCGAGCCCAGATCCCCCTGCCAACAGCAGCCCAGCCAAACACGGGTGAGGCGTCTGTTAGGTCATGCGGCCACCGAAACAGGCTGTCCTAGCGAACATATGAATGTAGCATACCGAATATATATTATAGGTGAAATTTTGTGACTTACCCTTAAACAACGATAAACTAACGATCAGAGGACTAGGTACATTACACGTTTTAGAATTACGTTAGTTTTAAGCCGTGCTGATATAATCAGTTGGTTCAGAAAGTGTATATTAAAACACACCTTCGTCTCCACCCAAAAACATTATATTAAAAAGTATTTTAAAACTGTTGAAAATCTATTTTATATTCTAGAGTTGTATGGTTTACAAATAAAGTTACAAAAATATCAAGATGACATCAAACAGCAGAAAATGAGACATTTGAAACAACTGTTTCTCTTAAATAAGATGTGAGAAGGGGAGTAGTTACATTAAGTACATGCCTCAATGAAACTTGCCAAAAGTTTGGCGAATTGTATCCAGTTCTGCATTTATTATACCTATTTGAAATGCATGGCAAGTATTTCATTCCCATGAACAAGCTAAAACACTAACGACATTCAAACAAGTTCCACACAAACATTTTTATGTGAATAAATAGTAAGCATGTGAATGGATGTGTACTACCTACAGTTTACATTATAGGGTGCAAGTTCAAAATACAAGCTCGGCTGGGTTTGAACTCATGAACATCGGGTCCTGAGCCGATCATTTTACCCCAAGATCACCAGGGTAAACTCAGTCTTTGTAATATTTAAGGTTATGTGAACGAATTAATTGTTCAAGCTGAATAGGGATGAAGAAGGTGTAGAGTAAATGTATAAATCAAACTGGCCCAATTAACCCCTGCTGGTTGCTATGGTATCAATCATAGCTCAATAGGTAACTTGATTTCCCCACGTCCATCACAGACTTTGCCTTATACCTACTCTACACTAGCGGTTAAAAAGATAGCAACCGCGGCTTTGAATGAAACACTTGTTATCAAGTTAGAAAATAAGTATACGTCTACACCGGCGTTCTAACCGCTACCTCTGGAGGCATTAAAACCGCCTAGCGGTAGAAACGCGAATCAAACTACACCAGACGTTAACAGGTAGTTGTGCCTCAATGTCACAACAAATCTTTCAGCAGGAATAATAAATACTTTTCCTCAAGATGGTATCACGTTTTGCAATATTTTCATTCACTAAACAAAGTAGTTCATCAAATGAAACCACAGACATTCAATAGTACAAAAATAATTTCTCTGGGTACATTTTGTTATTCATAAACATAATATGAAACTGTCCTGTTGAGAGACGGTTCGATAATGTGGCGGGAGTCCATCAATGTCTCATCTGACGAGTTTTTTTTGTTGGTTTTTTTGTGAGTTTCCTCCAACAAAATAAGTCCTGCAATCCAGCTGGCCTGTACAATCAATGTCCATTTTTAAACCATTTTTCACTTGTAGACGCAACAAGAACCGCATTTAAACCACTAGTGTAGTATCAGTAGCGTTTTGATACATTTTTAATAGTCGCGTTTTGACAGTCAGGTGTAGATTCAGGTTTTTAGGGATGTAAACTAGCGGCAAAATCACCTAAGATTTAAACGCTAGTGTAGAATTGGCCTTAAGCTATAAGTAAAGAATGACCTTGAGCAAGGGATAGACCCTCAATGGTATAAGAACTAAGCCAAAGTTCCCGTGTTCAATTTCCGTGTACAAACGTCCTTTTTCTTTTGATTAACATGATACTTGATACGGTTTGTATCCTTAACTAATGCGCCTTTACACATTTTAAGCTATGCTGATCATGTACTGTAAATTTAATTGTACAAGCGTTCGTTAACTTTCACGAGATATTGTGTAAGCTTTTCATTCATATCTGTAAACGAATTTCAGTTAAGCTTGTTCTAGATATGACAGTAAAACACAAATCATGAAATGGGCAATATTTTATGCAATTTTGGTCCAGTTCTTTAAAAGGTCAATAGAAGAGTGCAGTTGACGAAAACGAACGGAAATTTTCCCGATTTGTGAAATTTTCAGTTTCACTAATGGTATCCAACATATATATTTATATATTTTTTAATCACCATTTCTTACTACCCCTCTGGATTATATGTTTATGTACTAATTATGCTAATGGTTTTTATGGATTATGTAGGTCATATTTAAAGGAAGTGTACACGCATTCGCGTAGAAGGAGAGTGGGAAACGATTTTGTAAAAATCACTCACTGTATACTGCCGAGATTCAAACCTCAATCACCCTCATTGGCAGTCTAGTCTCCTGCGAGAGTAGTGCGTTAGACCACTCTACTGCAGAAGTGGGATATTTATATTAATATGATATAGATGCATAGGGTAGAATTGAAAAGAAACTTACGCTCATTTGAGTCGAGGGAGAGCGACAAACCAATTGGTAAAAAAAATTAGCTTCACCCCACCTGATATGAATTCGAGCCTCAATTTCCCCATCAATGGCAATTAAGTTTACTGCAAGCGTGACGATTTATATTATGCGACTACCAAAGACTGTGCTAACAATAGTATGCTCTTCATTATGAAATCATTAATGGGTTTGTCTATCTCTTTGATATTATTAATTTTGTATTTACTTTTTTATGTACAGAAAATGTCATTAAAAAATGGTGACTCTTATCAATAAGATTGTAAATAAAAGTATCTGTTTTATAATATCAATCATTATATTAGATTAAAATAAGGAAGATGCGTTTTGTTAGCTTATAAAAATCAACACGAATATGGAGCTTAAACCTTAGGTTTGACACAACTCTTCAGCCTATCTTTGTAAGTATCTTGGGATAATAAACACACTTTTTCAGTTAAATATGATCCTTTTGCAAGAACTTGACTAAGTGGATAAGTGGATGCTTTGTTGACACTAGCGTGGGTTTGCATGCTTCATCATATGTTAAAAGGTGGAGCGATAGTGTGCTCGAGATCATGCTATCGATACCACCCTAGGGCTCATTTATAAAATATATAACAGAAGCATAATATTAAATATTTTGTTAAAATGTTGTAAGCTTACCTTATTACTATCGTATTAAATAAATTAAATCGAGTCTTTTGAAAATATTTTTAAATGTGACGTAATAATCTCACAATTGTTTGTAGAGATAAATCAAACTATAATAATAATAATAATAATCCGTACAGATACATTTTAGCTTCACAAAAAAAATTTTTTTGCAAAAAACACAAATAAATCAAACACAAAGCCACTTTTGGTGTTTTCACTTTGGAATAATGTTTGTTCATTGAGATGGAAAATGCAATTAATTGCTCTGCAATATCATATGTTCAATTAAAACCTAGTTATTTATAATTAATGGAGTGATATCCATCCAATCGATATAGCTAGTGTATAAATGTGGTCATTTGCGTTTAATGCCTAGTACTCGATTTCCTCGGGATATTGATTCATTTTTAAAAACTTCAAAAATAAGTAAATCTATATTTGCTAGAAGCTTGTTACTACAGCCTAATAAACACTAAATGGCTTTACAATGTCCCAATAAGTGATAACCCATTCAATTACAAATTTTATAATTGTGATTATTAATTTAAATCAGTTATTTGGATGAAACTTGCTCTCATGTTAACTAAGCTCTCTTCCACTAGCCATTTTGGATGTCAAAATAATGCGGATGGAACAAACGTAGCTCATAAAATAAAAGTAAAAATTTTGAGTCGTAAAAGGAATAGTAAGCGAATTCCTAATTCGACTTAGTCCAAGGTGACCTGGTGGTCTAGGGGTAAGGTGTCAAGACTTCTGTGCTGAGGGTCCGGGGTTCAATCCTCGGTCCTGGCACAGACTTATCTGAATGCCAAACCTTTCCTTCACCTCTTACAAGACCTGTATTAATAACAACTTGTGAATGTGAGGATTTAAAGGCCTCCGCCGTGGTTCGGATTATCCGTTAAACTGTAAGTCCTCTATTTCATTTCACGATCACCCTACCATTACGCATTAGCGTAAGTGCGTATAACTCGAACAGGTAGTAAGACGCGATGATAATAATCATAATAATATAACTTAGTCAAAATTTAGTTAATTTGGAAGAAATATACACAAAAAATGTCATTCATAAGCATGTTTTATTATATTTTTTAAAATAAATCATTTATAATTTCAAGTGTGTTTGTGCCAATAATTGTAAACTACGTGACTATTAAAATATTTATAATGTAATTCTTTAGAACAGTCATTCAACAGGATTTCTTTTTAATTCCCTTATCTCATTTCAGAGTTTAATACTGATACACTGAGTGATATATTTGTTTCATTCTTCTTTTTTCTCTCTTCTTTTTTCTCTTCTTTTTTTATTTAAACTTAAATAAGTAATTTAACCAGCTTACAACTCTCATGGGAAACAAATAAATTTAATTTCATTACTTTTAGGTATATCCTATATGATAAAACATTTGGCCACCTTTAACAAATGAACAAATTATAAAAACGAACATTCTTTGATTTAAAATATAAATATTCTAGTCAATGAGATATAATTTTAATACATGCGTATGCATAATTATTTATCTTAGTGACGGACTTAATGATCTAGTGATCAGAGCTACTGATTACAGACTCGCAAGTCCAGGGGTTCGATCACCGTTGCTTCCAGATTTAGGTGAAGCCGTGCATCTGAAACGGGGTCAAACTTAGCCTTGTGATGACAAAAGAGGAACTAATTGAACGGGAAAGTAGCGGTTTGCTCTAAAAAACTGAAACCGTAGGATTACTTATGTAGACCACATCACAGCATATATACGGATAATTTGATACTATCTTCACTAACAGATGGGGGTTGATTATTGCATTTTGATGCTATGGAGTTTTTTTCATCTTAATAAAATGTAGTGATATAGAAACTACATTATGTTAGTCAGAAATTAAAGATTAATAATCATATATTACATATTCAAGAAACCAAGACGCATTCTTTAAATACATATTGGCTAATTATCCATTAAATATGTAGATTATAATCTTAAGAAATTCACATTTTAAAGCAAAGGAAGATTCGAATCTATCACATTTGTTCATTTCTATAATCGAAATGCTAAATCATATAAAATTTAAAAAATTAAATATTTTTTTTCGTTTGTTTAACGCTTTTATATGTATTTATTTATTTTCATATTTTTGTGTGTGTTTGGTTATAAATATACATTTTGATATGAGCATTTAAATCATATAAACAAATTTACTCCTTGCTCTCTCGAAATCGCAGTTTATACATATTAAAACTGAATATACAAAACACGTAAGAACCTAATTTAAAAGAGATTATCCTTGGGCAAGGACTCCTTGCATAAAAATTATAGAGGATATCAGGATCCATAATATAAAATGCGAATATGCTAAACTAGTTTGTAATAATTTGAAAATATGTCTTAGATAACAGAGAATACTGACGAATAATGTTTGAATAGATAATTGTGTTTCTATGTTTGATTCACGTGTTACTGCCTTTACGAATATTATGAATATATAATTAAATACGCATTCAACACCAATTAAGACCTGGTATGTAAATGAATATTTATAATCCCGGGTTCAGGATACTGATGTCCACAAACAGGTTGTACACCACGCAAAATGTTTGTTTTTTTCCCTCTTCTCAAAAGAAAGTAGGTTTGACATTTGAATTGCATTACTTTGTGATTGGTTCTTCTACTTTTTTTCACTTTTCCTTTTATTTGAATGTGCACAAGTCAAAAGAAATTTTACCTTCCTTNTAATTGCAGAAGATGTCTTAAGCGGAAAATAGAAAGAAAAGGAGCGCCTGAAAATGGTTTAGAAAATATCACACACACATACTATACAACTAATTTTTTTAATGATTTTTAATGAAAATATCTTACCAGAAAACATATCGACCCTAAAACAATTTATCAATGTCTAATTTTTGTTAAAATTAAAAACATGTTTTTATGCTTGGACCTACTTGTGATTTCTATACGTTTAAAATAAGGCTAATTAATCATTTAATTAAAGAGGATAAAATTGAGTAAGGTGTTTAGAAAAGTTAATAAGAGCTCTACTAAACAGTTAAAATTGTAATTAAATTAAAACTGCAAATATACGCTAATTCTATATCTTTTTTACAAACGAGGCCATATTTTTTTTTGGCAATGCTAAGTAAGGTCAAAAGTGTGGAGTACACATTGGTACAGATAGCCTGAAATTTGGCTCACAATCTAGTTGTAATAAGTATATTATTTCAATCCCCCACCCGGATTAATATCACTCTTTACACTCTTAAGGAGTTTATTAAAGATTTGCTTTTAGTTACAACGTAAGTGCTGTATGAGTTTAGTGTTGATATGTGCATCATTGATCGCATGGAATAATCCACCACTCTCTTACTAGGCTGGATGGTTGGTTATGGGGTTTGAATCCCGGTTTGTGTAGTGATGTATTTTATCATAAATAGCTTTCTACTCTCCCTCTAAGCACGTATAAATTTTACTTTCCTCATTCCTAATCTATTAGTATAAATATTTGGAAATATTGGAGACGCATTAAGATCAATTACATATGTCGCAGCCCAAAAGTGAAACTGTTCATTTTATGAATTGGGCAAATTTTATGCCCGTTCAGTGAGCTGGCTTCTTCACTTTACCATCTCACAAAATGGGTAAAAATTAAATTTATTCTTGCCCATTTCATGAACTGGAACTTATTGTACTTTCTGGTTCATTTAAGATTCTAAATATCAAATCATTCCAACCTAACTTAACTTAATCTTCCATTCTGAAATAAATTAAAACGTAAATAAACTTAAATACAAAACCTGTTCTTTGCTTGTCCACTTCACTGCCCAGGCAAAAACTCGTCCAGTTCATGAAACAGCCACTTTAGGAACTGAGCTGCACAAGCGCTTCACAATTCATGAACTTGATTTTTGCCCATTTCATGAAATGGTCAGAAGAGGCCAATCATGGCTTGAGCAGAAATTTGCCCATTTCGTGAACTGGTAAAATTCACAAATTGAATGTAAGACATAAAAAAGTGTTAGGTTTAGCTTATTTTGTTCTTCAATTATATAGCTTAGCCAAGACGTATTTATAATCGTGTAACATTGTAGTAGCACCATACATTATATATTCACTAATGTAACATCAGTACTATACGACTTACACAGTTACTTAATTCTAGAACAAGCAACATTTAAGTCCCAGAGCTGTAAATGTAACCCTGTATATTGGGGAAAACCCAATTTTACCAACTATACACTTTTAGACCTTGATGGGAAGCAAGCTCAGGACTGTCGTAATATGTCAGTCAAACTTACTACAGCGTCGTTACTATAAGTACAATTATTTTTTATTGGTTGAAACGCAAGTGTCAAAATCTTGAATAAACTTTAAAACGTTTTTTTTAAGATCCCATATCACCCCACTGATAAAAAAAACATCTTAGATAAAGGAGCTAGAACCTGATGTGATTTTATCAGTGAAAGGAATCAAAAAAATGAAAGGAATAGAATAAGATTTTGAGTACTCTTCATTTCAGAAAATAATTGAATTGATACAAGTGGAACAGTTTTAACATATTTAAAAAAATACATATTAAATTGAGAAATACTTATTTTAAAAACTAATCAATATCCTTAGATGATAATTTTTTTAATTTTGTCAAAGGAAGAATACATATACTTCATTCACGGTAGGAATTACTCTCTGAAAGGTCATTTTTACTACCAATATCCTAATATATAATAGCTTTCTGGTAGGGAAAAAGGCCTTTCAGAAAACAATTCCTAAGCTGAACAGACTTTAGGAGTTGATACGTTTTATGGTTTTAGCTGGATTGTGTACCTAATATAGCGGTTAAAATTCTTGAGATTGGCTCTTTAGGTCCAACATTTGGTAGTGACAGTGACTACTTACATTTTGATAACCGGCATAGAGTCAAAGACTAAACGCTCTTCACTACAAATGATAGTTTTTGTTTCTTGAGTCAAATCTATCTGCTCTTTCTGATATCTCTCAATCATAATAATTGAGCTCTCATTTAAGTATTTGACTATTCCCACACGTCCATCACAGACTCAGCCTTAAAATATGAGTTAAGAATTAACCTGGGGAGGGGGGCGTGACTCTTGGATAGCTCGGTGGTTAGAGTATTGCCCTACTAACCCAAAGGTCCCATTTTGATTCTCGTATCCAGATGTAATTTTAAAATTTAAAGAGTATCATATTTATATGCAAATATAACCGTACTTAACAACTATACAACATAATTCAAGTAAAACACATAGATGCCCCAATTTTCTTTAATGTCAATTGAAATAGTCAAAACTAAATATTTTCTTAAAAATTAAGTTAGATTTAAGCTCAAGTAATAAAACAACCTTTACTAAAGATGATATAGGAACCATAAATAACGATACTATAATTATTTTGAGGACTCAATATTGACAAGGCAACGGATCTGTCGAAACAAAGAACAGCTAATATTATAAATAACTTATAAGGTTGGACTAAATTATCTAATCACTGCACTTAACAATGATAACCAGCTTTGTCTCAACCATTAAAAATCAGTTTATTATAGAGAATATATAAATGTAATTTATTATTGATACAAAATTGTATTATGTTAAAAAATATATACTTTAAGTGTTTTTTTACAATAATGATTACCAGAGAGGTATGATCATTATACACGGTAGTTACATTTAATAAAATCATTTTTTTCTCATCACAAACGTTATTGAACGAAACTGTAAAAACCAATTAGATTATTTTTTTTTAATATTCAGTACCATCTATTGAGCTACACGCAGTACATAATTCTGCTCATTATGAAGAGAAAGCCACCAAATTCACCGGTTATTGCATCAGGTTTTGAAGAATTATACAAATGAAGCGTATTCTTGATCCTATTCTATTCCTTTCATTTTTCGGATTCTTTTCACTGATAAAAGAACTTTGAAAATTTGGTGCTAAGAAAAAAAAAGAGAGATATATAGAGAGAGAGCGGTTTGGCCGGATGCATCCAGCACAGTCTGTACTAACGAACATCTCCTGGCCCACTAAGATGAGAGGGTTTGAGGGGATGGGGATGGTTTAGCGAACGAGGGTTTGGAAGAGAGGAAGTGAAAGAGGAAGGAATTTCGCGTGCTGCATAAACTAAGAGCGCGCTGCAGTGGCGGGATTTAATCGGGGCCGATTTCACGAGCTACTGCCTGGAGCTAGAACCGACCAAGATTTGTGGGCCGCGGCCGGCCGACAAAAGAGAAGAAAGTGTGTGTGTGTGTGTGTGTGTGTGTGTGTGTGCGCGCGCGCGCGCGTGCGTGTGTAGGAGGAAAGTGCGGAAGAAGAGTACAGATCAGTAACACGGCTAGTGGGCTACTGCTTTGGTTTGGGAGCCAAAGGAATCTACATGTATGCCGCATAGTTTCACCAATGCCAAATTTACTTATTTTAGTAGTCGTGAATACCGTATGTAATAATTTTAATCCTTATTTGAGCACCTAATTTGGTTTATTTATCACGTTTTAGCTCCAGGGCGATATAATGGTTTAATCTATGAGGTTTTGGAAGGGAGGGAGGTTTACAGTAAACACATCCCTTATACCTGAATACACCTGACCCAGATAAGAACTTCAACCTCGCTGACATTAGCAATACAATCTATTTGCAAGACTAACTATGTGAAAACCAATGGGGCTCTTGGGTCTATCAATATAAAAAATAAATGGTACTACACAATTATTACATACTTTATATAATATATTGTATTAAAGTTTGTCAAAATAATTTCAAAAATTAGTTATCTCTAAGCTCCTTTGATAAGATTTCTTAAACAGCAAAATACAATTTTGATGATAATGCTGAACCAGTTTTAGATAAAAAAATTACTATTGTCATTTAAATAAAATACTTTATGAAAATCAATATTCAGTAAACCATCTTAAAATATATAGTTATTTAGAAAAACGAAAATACTACTTTATGTGAAACATTCTTCAAAAACCCATTTTTAATTATTTTTTTTAAATAATTCAAAAAACTGCTAATTCTCTAATATGAACTATCGCTAAATGTTTTAAATTGAAAAATCACTATACTGATTTATTAATCATATCAAACACTCCCCATACATCCCATTTACACAATATCGCTATAGCTATTGAAAAAACAAATCAAATATATTTTTAATTTGTAAATTAACTTTAATTTGAAGGTTAAATTGAAACTAGAAAAACTTCTTTAAATATCACCATCATGTAAAATAGTAAATATGGAATTTGAAAAAAATCCGCATAATATTTTGGCTGTATCTTCGGAAAAAAATAGACAAGACCGAACTGTAAGAACCGAATTTTGGGGTTAGGGGTATTATATAACGTCAATATATATGGAAATTTCAAGCTAAAAATTTTTCATGGTATCAATATTTTTCTGTAAGAGGAAGTAAAACGAGAGCGGATGAAATGGAAAAAATGGTGTGAAACATTGATTAGGTTAGTTTTAATCAATGTGATCTTGTACACTTGCTAACTTATTTCTGAAAGATTAAATGATAAAAACATACTTGCATGTAGGTGGGATTAGGAGGGCTTAGGGGGAAGCCGTTAAGTCAGAGTGTTTTTATAGTTTATTAAATTTTAGAAATTAAGTTCATTTTATGATGTGCCACATAGTAAATATCGTTGAGTGTACATATACATTCAACGTAAATATTGTATATATTCTAGATCCTTTAATCCTTTTTTTAACAAGTTTTTTATATTCAGCAACATTTTTTCTAGTTTATCTATTTTACCAAATTATATTATATAAAGAAATAGTATGTCTTCTTTGGTAATCATAAGTTGATAAGTTAAATAAATTTTAAAATATATTAATTTTACCTTTATCTTGGAAAAAATACTTTAGGGATCAATACTAAAGTCATTTTATTAAAACTTATTATATTAAATTAAATCTAACTATATTAAGAAAACGGACATAAAAGGCAAACTAGATTATTATTTATAGAATGTTTAATTTTCTTTTAACGATAATTAATTAATTATGGCTGTGTAAGAATTTGAGCTATATTAACGATTATGTTGAAACGCTCATATAAACATTTATAATAAGCACTTTCACCCTCTTTGGTGGCCACATGGTCTAAGGCGCTACTATCGCAATAGACTAGACTGCCGACGACTGAGGTCATGGTTTGATCCCAGTATGCTGTACTGAGGGTGGTTCTCTCTAAATTGTTTCCCACTCTTCCCTCAAATGTAGGTATACTTCCTCTAAATTTAACCTTAGCCTGATTAATATATAGCGTATAACCCAAATTTATAGTGAGATGCGGTGTTTTAAAAAATAGTATTTTATCAGGTGAACATGTCAAATAACATTTTAAAAACTAAAAAAAGAACTTATATTTTCATAGAACAGAAAGACGTAAAATTCGAACATAACAATTTAGATTATTTGTGAGACATCATTTTTATATAAGCTTCTTTCTTTTGTGTGAATATTTCACACATTTATATTTTACCGAGTTTCATAGGGGAAAATTAAAATTTAGATATGAATTAAAATTTTGTTTAAAATTAATATAGGCCTACATTTATACTTTATATGTAATATATATATATATATATATATAAATATATATATATATATATGTATATATATATGTATATATATATATTTATATACATATATATATATATATTTATATATATATATATATATTTATACTTTATATGTAATATATATGTATATATATTACATATAATGTATAAATGTATATATATATATTACATATAAAGTATAAATGTAGGCCTATATTAATTTTAAACAAAATTTTAATTAATATCTAAATTTTAATGTTTCCCTATGAAACCCGGTAAAATATAAATGTGTGAAATATTCACACAAAAGAAAGAAGCTTATATAAAAATGATGTCTTACAAATAATCTAAATTGTTATGTTCGAATTTTACGTCTTTCTGTTCTAGTCCTAGTTGTAGGTTTGATCTGCCGTAAATTGGAGGTGATACGTGAGACGGTTTAGACATCTCCTTACATTAATTTTGTTTAGAATAAGTACATAAATTCAAAACAAGAAAGGAAATATTTCACTGGTAGGCTTTACAAACTTGCTGAAAATCCCCACATTCAAATGGAAATCACAAAGTCAATTTGCGTGCTCGGCGACAATTTAACGATGCTATCATTGTTAGGAACGAAGAAAATGAAAGAAAAGAAAAGACTTGTTTCTATAATCTTGATTTATAGTAGTCTTCTTAATGAATTCGTTCTGTTCTACTCGTTTAAGAAGCTTTTCATTTTGCCAGGGTATATTTTGGCATTCTTACAACTGTATAGGCTTACCACGGCAAAATCCTATCCACACTTTCTCTTTTTCTTTGAACTCACACCACTTCTCTCAAGAAAATGTTTTATCGCGCCTTCTCTTCAATTCTCTGTTTCTTTCATTCCATTGATTTTCATAGCGTTTGCTTGTAGCCATTCATCTTATTCTCTTTTTCACTTTTTTTTCGCTTCACTTTGTTTTACTCCAAGCCGGTTTTCTAGACAGGCGTAAACAGTGATGCGACACAACACTTGACATACAGTTGTTTTCTTGATTATACCGTTTCCACTGTTGCATGTTTCATACATATGCAAATTCCTGAAAGAATTTAAAAGCGAACATTTCAACTTGAAAAATGTAAGTTTTCATTTTCTCTGACTTTCTCATTAGTGTAATATGTATATGTTCTTAAAAATACAGGAATAGATCAAGCGTGATTCCATGTAGTTAGATATATTATTTACCAAGAATTTGTTAAATGATAAATGAAAGTCATAACATATATTCTAAGTAACATTTTAGAAAACATTCTAAACAAGTTAAAAGTAAGAAGAGGATATAAATTAAAAGTTAAGTCTTTGAAATATTGTTCAAAAAATATATAAGAACAGTTGATTAACAAATTAGTTAAGATACTTGATGTAATAAATTGAAATTGTAAATATAAATGTATAATTAGGTTTAATTATGGTACTAACATATTGTCTAATTATGAACATTAAACATAAAATGAATAATTCTTCATCAATTTCTTTATATATAATATATGTCTGAAATACATGAACACACGTAAAAAGGTTGTTGTAAAACTTACAGATAACAGAGTATGTTGGACAAAACAATGTTTAAATTCAAGTAAGTTGAAAAATCAAATTATGAAATTTAAGTTAAGAGGTTAACATATGCAAAATAGGTTATAACGAAATAATTGAGAACTGTCATACAACGACTTGAGAATATACTATTTAAAGTTTAAATCAAGTTTGAATTAAAGTTGACAAGTATGAAATATAATTTGGGGTTAAAAAATGTGAAACAAGTTTAAATGAAGTAGAGAATGTAGTATATTCTAAATCTTATCTGTTCCCTTGTCCCATAACTCCATGTGCATTTCCAGCATTGGAAAGATGCTGGAATACTTTATTCCGACATGTTTCGACATTTATGGTGTCATAATCATGGAAACTGTAAAACGAAATTAAAAGTGTCGAAACATGTTTGAATAAAATTCTACGTTCCTCATCACGAACCCATAACAAAAATTTTTGGGAAACCAAAACTATTCGTAAAACATAGTGTGCAAATGATTAACTAAATCCTGAACCGTCACACTATATCCTATTTTCCACATAAGTAGTTTTAGTCTTCAGGATTCCTGGAGTCATTCCAACAGGACCTTTTCTTAAACTCAATCCACGTGATGGTCAGAACTCTCCTTTCTACAATATCCCCCCCACCTTACCCTCGATTACCAAGTTCACCCCATTTCAACACCTTGGCTTTTCCTAGAGTATTCCAGTAGGTAAAGTTTGGCCAAGTTGAATATCTCAAGTCCTCATCATCAGTTCAATGATCCATGCATACATTGGAAGGTGAACGAATATGGATTCTACTTTTTCTACTTTTTTTATTTCAAATCACCCTTACCTTCTCCTTTTTACCCATTCCCTCAAGAGTGAAAATGGGGGTTCTTATTTTCATACAGATGGGGAGCTAGTTGCACTTGACTTCAAAAAAATATCTCTATTTTATTTTTAAGAGAAGAATTAAAACCTTGAGCATTGATTAATTTTGGGAAGTGTCTCTTTGTTAGGTATCATGATCACTTGTAAAGGGCAACTTTTCTTTTTTTAAACCATGAATGAAAAAAGGTGTGATAATTTCTTTAACTCATTAGTTAAAACATGAATAAAGAACAATTTTTAATCTACTAATGAATTTTCCTCAAAGTTTTTTACATTGAAAAATACTAGGAAAAAAGTTACATTTTATTTCTGTATAGATTATTTTATCAATCAAATTTTTTTTCTGTGCTCACGCTCTAGGGAGTGAAACTAGAAAAATATTCTAGATAACAGGGATGATAATGTTGACGCTCGAATATAGGCAGGTTACACTGAAGGAGGTTTTCGAACAGATATATTCATTCATATGGTTTTATATTATGACCTAATATTAAACGTTCAATGAAATATATATGCTTTACAAATTGGCTATTAATGAATTAATTCAATAATTAAACGGGTTGTGACGAAAAAGGTCGATTTAAGTATATATAACTTACCTATACTTTACTTAGATAAATAATTCTTCGTCTCTTAGTATACATAGACCTGATTATAATCTCGACCTCCTCGTCTTCTGTCAAAAAGTGATGAGTTTAGCTCCTTGGACCACTAGGCCCTAACTAAGGGTAGAAAAGTTCCGAGTAGCTAGGAGCTCAAAACGTTGATAACTCTCTCTCTCTCTCTCTCTATATATATATATATATATATATATATATATATATATATATATATATATATATATATATATATATATATANTTATGCTAATGGATTAGGAATTGGGAAGGTTGAATGAGAGGAAGTGAACCCTCATTTGCGTGGAGGGAGAGTGGAAAACAATTTAGGAAAAACCACCCTCAATTCATCCGACCGAGATTAGAACCTCGATCTCCCCTTCCTCAGCAGTCGAGCTCCACACAAACGCGTTAGCCAACTACACCACCGAGGCGGGTGATAACTCATATACATTTTGGGATTGACAACTTATTTATAATAAATAAGAACCGTGCTCACAACTTTTAAGCTATATATGCTTATATATTTTTAGTATGAGAGCTAAAAAATATATATATATATATATATATATATATATATATATATATATATATATTTCTTTTGAACTTTAATTAGAACAATGTTCCGAAACAACAAAACTAAACGTTCGGTTACATTTTCCTGCAACAGTTTGTCCGTACCAATGTTGCTTAAAATATTGCGAAACCTAAATTTTCCCGACAACTAAAATAAACTGTGTGTAACTTTCCTTACCTAATACACGATCCATTTTGTTCGGTGAGCGAGTTAAAGAAAAATGGGTGGGGGCAAGTGATAGAGAAGAGAAGCCACAACAGCAGTAGCACCCACCCTTACCACCCTTCCCCCTTTCTGTAACCAAGATTGGACGCCATAGAGTTTTAAGGTCCTCCACAGTGCACGGACGTAAGAACGGGTGAATCCTATCTACCCTCTCCCTCCGTGTTGCTGAATCACCTGCTTTGCTGCGTCTTCCATTAGCTAAAGGAGAGGCCGCGAAGGAAGAGATGTAGAAGGGGTGAAGAGAGGGAGAGGGTTGAGTAGAACCTGATCAGGGGAATACAAACTCTGGTTTGGAGTGGGGGAGACGTAGTTTACGAGTCGTGTAGCTCTTCTTTAAGCAATCTATTGGTGACGAGAACCTCGCCTAAGAACTATATACAGAAAAAAAATGCAATGAAACTATAAAGTAATCACACTTTTGGAGAAAAACAGAAACTCCATGGTGTCAGCCCACAAGTGGGCTGTACTGACCGAGCAATGTTGATGAAGATAGTGCCAACATTTGCGGATAGAGGGTGACTTATGGTCAGCACAACAAACCCTCTAGCCGTTAATCTCAATTTTATAAACCTTTTTAAATACAATTATATTGTTCAACACCTCCTAGTGCCTGTTGATTGTGCTTACACTATCTTTTTTTGTTCTTTTTAGCACCGCGCCTTACTACCCTAACGGGCTATACGCTTGTGTACTAATTATGCCGGTAGTCTTAGGGATTAGGAAGGTTATGATTAAAGAAATCATTAATCCATGCAGCCACCTAAGCAGGTATTACACTAGTTAATACGCTAATGGAAAAGGGATGAGGAAGGTAAAAGCTTAGAATAAATGTGCTCGAATATTTTTGAAGAAGGTGAGTTTAAGACCATTAAGGTCAAACCAACTTCAATACACCTGGCCGGGATTAGAGCCCCGACGTCACCGGTGATCTTCTCCAACAAGAGTGACGCGTTGGGCCATGGGACCACGGGTGCGAGTCTAAGGCCCCGGGTACGATACGAGCGGCGAGCGGTAAAGGTGTTAGAGCAGCGTAGCGGCGGTCAGCTCCCACATTTCAAAGCGGTACTCTCGTCCTGTTAGCAACACGAGTCAACTTGATTGTTTATCCAACCTCATTCCACAGATTCCTAGTTATGACAGTGTTCTTGAAATCACTGTGACATTCATTTCACAAGCATGGCTTCAACTGTGCCTCCGAAATCAAGACACATCTCAATGTGCATCAATTTATGAAAGGATTTGATTCTTTTATGAATTTTTTATAAGATTAGCACTTCACCAATTAACATTTTCACTTCAGATGACACTTGCACTTTTATTATTATTATTATTATTATTATTATTATTATTATTAGCATCGCGTCTTACTACCCGTTCGGGCTGTACGCACTTACACTAATGTGTAATGGTAGGGTGATTGCGAGATGAAATGGAGGACCTACAGTTTAATGGTGGAATCCAAACCACGGTGCAGGCTTGGCATTCCCCACATTCACTAATTGTGATTAATACACGTCTTGTCAGAGGTGAAGGAAGGGTTTGGTAATCAGATAAATCCGTGCCGGGACCAAGGATTGAACCCCGGACCCCCAGCACAGAAGTCTGACACCTTACCCCTAAGACTACCAGGTCACCCCTCTTGCACTTCACTTGACTTCAATCTACTTTCCTTTTTTTTTTGAGGACACATCGTTCACTGATGACATCTCGAACTGGACTGAAACTAAAGCGGCACCCAAAATATAAATGTCTCGAACCTGCGGCGAGCAAAGAGTAGAAACAAAAACTTTAGCGGCGCCGCTATACCACTCGACGCCCTTATCGTAGCGGAGGCCTTACACAATAGAATTCAAGGAAACGTGCTGAGTACGGGTAACTTTCAGACACTGAAGGTACATTCTAGTGAAGACTATGATCAGAAACTTTTATCGGCCCCTTTGTCTATTAGTCTGCACACCCGGCTAATGATATAGAGGTCCCACGTTCGATTCCCGGTAGCAACGTATGTTTTTCTCCCAAAAGGAGAATACTTTACCTACAGTAATTATGGTGCTGTTAATTAGGCTCAAGCTATTTTAAAGATGGCTGTTATCCCCACACCTTCATAATCATTATCATCACATCACCTCATTGCGGGAATGACGTGTACACAACTTCCTACAGAGCGGCTAAGAATCCACATACACGGTAACCGGATGAATACTGCATCTATCACGGCCAAATAACCGAATTAAAGAATAGTACGAAAACAGGGGTATGAAGGAAGTCTGTGTAATACTAACACAAATTAAATAAAAGTTCTGACTAGATATGTTCATAATTAATACGGTATTGTTTAAATAATGCGTTAAATAACAGAACTATTATCTTATTCTTGTAAAAATAGCCTTGTATTTTAAATTAGTTGGATGAAAACCTATAGTACACCAGTTAAAACGGAATATCAGATAGTTGAGGGCCAGATGGTTGAAACTTTACGATAGTAACAACACCAATTTCATTAAGGGCATGGAAAACCTTTAGATAATCAAGGTTATCAAAATCAAACAATTACTGGATTGAAAAAAGTTAGCCCACTTAAGAGGCCGTATCACCCCACATATTTTACTAAATATAGTTAAATAATAAAGTTTAAAACTGGATTCGCATTTCAATGCAGTTGCATTATAGTCTTATTTTTTTAAATACTAATTTTAAATGGATAAAAAAAGTATTTACTTGTTTCCAATTTCGGTGTATTGCCAAAAAAAAGATTTAAAAAAAGGCACATCGATATTATTTGTGGCCCAAGTGTATTTAACATCTGGTTAATCGACCATGACATGATATTTAAGTAAAATAGTCCTTGTTTCATGTGGCTGGTATAGAAAACACTACATTCGTTCGAGACTATTTACATAATAACTATTGTCACTATTTCATAAACAAACTAATATAAACCAATTTGAGTGTGATAAGTATGAGAATGCAGCTTAGCGTAAATGCACCAACAATAGCGTGGTGTGAGGATAGTAAAATCACTTGGTGACAACTGACCATCCTCCTCAGTACAGCCGGATGAAATTAGAACCTCAACCTCCCCATTAGCGTCAATCCAATGTTTTTCAAGCCCGGTACCTTAGTTCATGTGGCCATCGTTGAGAGTGTGTGTATATTTACACTCATGTATTTACACTCATGTATTTACACACATGTATATATATATATATATATACACACACATTTAGACATATACTTTGTATACGATTTATGGCCAAAGGGCTCGTTAGCTGAAAACATGAAACCTCTATCGGTAGAAATATACTTTATATTCCCCAACATATGTTAGCTGAACGGTCCATATGACTAGATTGCTGGCTGACGACATGGAATTAAATTTATATACATACAATGATATTTATTATTCATTTTATTCTATATTTATATAATTGAGGTTTAATCCATTTATATGTGTATATGTATACTAGCTTTGCTCGTTGGGGAATCCCCCGTGAGTTTTCTTTGCAAGTGGATGTAAACTAATGTAATTCCAGAGCAGTTTTTTTGATAGGTCTTACCGTTTAGCCACAAGAGACCTCCAAAGAAAGGTCCGCACCGACTTTAAGGCTGCTCCACCACTTTGAATTTTTTTTTTCGGGGGTTAAATATTAAAATTTTTAGCTTTTTGGAATATTCCTGTCAGTTACAGACTAGAAGCTAGAAGTTTGCCAAATTTCAAGTTTCTAGCTCATCTGGAAGGGGGTAAATATTAATGTTAGTGAGTGAGTGACTTTATAGTAGTATAATAATATATATATATATATATATATTAAAATCAAAATTAAACTTCTGCATGTATCTATAATATATATTTAATAAAAATATATTTGGATCAATATCAAATTATCTTATATGAAAGTTAAATTTTGATATTGATCCAAATATATTTTTATTATTTTTAATTCAAGTAATGAAATGGGTGGCCTAAGAGAGGTAAAAGTTACATGTGAATTCGCCATATAATATATACCATAAATAAACAGTATAAAGTTCGTAAAACGTAGGGATGAGTAAACCCCAGGAGAAGTGGAAAACTCGGGGACGTGTTCCTTTTGGGCTGATGGGTTTTATTCCCCATGGTTCGTTTGTCCTAATAAATCTAATTTTGGTCCTTTTCTTTAAACTATCACGAATACATTTTACAAACCAATCGAAACAAACAGTTTTTAGTGTTCAACACTTTGGGGGATGTATTTTGAAACCAATGGAGGTTTTACTAAATCTGAGAGTATAGAGAGAAAGAGAGAAATACAACTAAAGATTCTGAAAAAGAAAAAAAATGAAATGAAAAAAACGCGGGCAGAAAATACGAAAGACTTTTTTATTTATTTTACAGAGAAGAGTTTAAGCCGGATTACTTGAGTGTTCAGTGGTCCAAGCCTTACTTCTGACACAGCCACAAGAATTTCTCCTTTCTCTCTTTATATATATATATATATATATCTTTGCCTCCATTTATTTTTTTGTTTTCCTCTCTTAGTGCGCTTACTTATTTGTTTAGTAGCCTAAAGTGCCATTACTGGTTATCAAAGACTTAAGGCTGCTAACTAAAAAGAACAAGATTAAGAGGCTGGAAACGACAGTTGTGTGTGAGAAGGGGAAAGGGGGGAGGGGATCTAGAGGTCAGAATAATCTTGTTTTCCACTGACGGGAGGTCATGGTTTAACTCCTGGATGGATGATATGGGAAATAGTTTGTTTTTTCCAAAATGGTTTTTCCACTTTACCTCCACGTGATTGTGGATACATTTATTATACATTAAAACTTCCTCATCCCTACTTCTTTAATGTAAGTATGGTTTTACCCAGAATAATTGAATAAATTTCTTTTTGGGGGATTTAAGGCGGTGATAAAATAAAAGAGGGTAGTTTTGTTTTATGAACTACACCATTATACAGTAGCCCCATGGCTTCTTTGGTGCTAACTGACAGCTGACTTTTGACAGTCAACATTTAGGTATATACCTAAACTTTGACTATCAGAAGTGACAGCTGCTAAACACATGTTTATTGCAGATCATATGGTTCGGCGTGGGGATACATAATTTGTTCAGGTAACTTTTCAAAGCCGTTATCTGTCAGCTGTGAGCTGTCAGTCAGCACCAAAGAAGCCATGGGGCTACTTTACTCGTGGAAATATTTGGTGAAAATAAACACATGTGTGCAAATAGACTGAGTGTACCCACATTTGTGTGAAGAGTGGAAAACCTGTCTTTTAAAACCACCCTCACTACACCCGACCAAGATTTGAACCACAATCTCCCCGTCGTCGATATTCTAGTCTACCACGAATGAGATGTCGAGGACCATGTGGCCAATGAAATGTGTCCTTGCGTCCTGAAACAAAGTTAAGATACACTAGTACTCAACTGACTATCTTAATGATTTGTATTTACTAAAAATAAGTCTCAGTAAATACATATATAAATAATAAACAGAAAATCCAGACATTTGTTTTAACTTCTAAATTTAACCATACAGAAGTTTTAATTTGACAAATAGTCTTTTATCATGATACTTTTTTCATTATCCTCTAGCCTCTTAAGCTATACGTACTTAACTATAACCATGGAGTAACTATGAGGAAGGTAAAAAAATTAGAGGAAATGTGTCTTAATTTGCGTGAAAGCAAGGTGATAGTCCATTTAGAAGAGTAAAATCATAATACCAAACAGAGATTCAAACCATGACCTCCCTGTTGCTGACAAACCAAACTATACGAAGATTGTATTTAGTGCGTGTGCCCAGAAATACGTGCAAAAATCGATATAATAAAATCTTAATCCACTCTCATTGAATCACTTCCGCTTACTTTATTCGTTTTGCTTTATATTCTTTAACTTGATTACCTTTATTAAACCTTTACTTAACATTTATTTCAATTTAAATTATGTGTATAGCTAAACCAAATATATATAAAATCTTCGAAGAATTAATGAGGCTAAGTAATACACTAGAATAGAGCTCTCTCAATCGATGAAGAAGATGCTTAGGTTTGCTTAAAGATTTTTCTACCAGTAGAGGAGATGGGAATTAAAGAACTTGTGTTTGAGGACGGGCGGGAATCTCCTCTGAGCCATTAAACCGCTACAAAACTTGAACAAAAGGGGTGCAGAACTCGCTTTCTACAACGTAAGAGCAAGCCAATTTCCTTCTAGAGTAGAAAACAAAGTGGTGAAGATAAACCGAACATGTGAATAGCTTTCTTTAAAGAAGAGATGATATATGTTTATATAAACGCTATATGTATAGTTATATATTTAAATATTACTATGTGCATAATTATATATCAATACATTTAATATAATTTATATCTTCAAACTTTTTTTAACTATATAATAAATAAATAAAAAATTAATTTGAGGTATTTAACCTGAACATTCTGAACCATCTGATATCAACACACGAAAATTTCTATGAGTGAGAGTGAAAGGGCCCACCAATTTTGTTGTGAAATATATGTTCACGTGGGTTCCAGGGTTCTTTTACTTGCCACAATCAGCATGGGACAGACTGCTTTACTTCCCCTCCGGAGGAAGTTATGGAACGGATTTTAATCACCTAAGATAAATACGTTGACCACAGCTGGATTTGAACCGACGAACATTGGATTCTTAGCTGAGCACTCCACCTCAAGACCACCAATGTCGTAAATAAACAATTTAAACAACTGAAAGCAAGGTCAAGGGTAATGTAATTTTAGGACACCCATACCACTCGTATGTCTGGATATACTAATAAAAATCTACATTATTTTTTCTAGTATATAATTTATTTATTTTTGTGCAACGTATCTTACTACCCTTCCTTGAAATCCGCGTTTAACTAAACTAATTAATTAAAAATAAAGGATTGTATTTAAGAGGAAATTTATCTTAAATTTTTTGGTAGGAGGCGTTAAAATAATTTAGGAAAAGGCACCATCATTACAACCAGTTGGGATTCGAATCCTAAGCTTCTAGTCGCCAGCAATCCAAACTAAGCGAGCTGGATGCTTGGACCACATTCTCACCAATACTACTGGTAGCCAACTTATTACAGACAATTAAAGGAATGACTGGACTTTATTTGATCCATTTTTAAACTACTATTTTCAAAATTTATAACCAAATTGTTTAAATTAATGTTCACTTTGTATTATTATTCTATTTATATAGAATATATATTTGCTGACATTCTTAAATGAACTATACGTTTGCTTGTATTGGTATCTAAATGGATTGACAAATATTTTGACATATTTTAACCAATTTTGTTATATATTTTCAATTCCTGAGGATTACATGGTAGTTTATTTTAATATATAAGGGGAGGTGGGAGGGGATGCAAGAAAAGGCCAGTGATTTTGCAGTTTTTACTGCAAAACATTTGTCCAAGATAAATAAAATATTATTTCAGCAGCAACATTTAGTTTCATTTTCTTCTCACTGTGATATCAATAGGTTGGTAAATAACTGTCAAAGATGTAGAATTTGATGACAACTTTTCCCCTTCGTCCAAAAGTTCTCTCGTCTATTGCCACTATGCTTATAACAGATATTGAACAACTGTTTATATCACCTTGTGAAGAAAACTAAACGAAACTTTTCTACTGGAACGATTTTGTACGTAAAAAAAGTGTTACTAAAAAACTGCAAAAAACACTGGACTTTACATCGTGGCACCTTAAGTTGACTTCTGTATTGCTAGCGTATTGGAACGTCTGCTGTGTTTTTAGTGTGGGTATGTGTTTTTTACTTTCTACTATCAAGAGAAAGTATTGTAATCGTGAATATTTTTTTACCTCTAGATTATGATGAATATTTACGATGTGTCTGTGTACGAACAACCAAAAAAATTTAATTTTAAAATTTTGCCCATATCTGGCCACAGATCTGCCTACGAGAAACTGGATGGTCAGTATTTAGGCAAGCTATAAAAAGAGTTTGGTCAGCCACACAATTAACTTTAAATAAAATAAAGCCCTTTCGGGTTAGATGCATATGTATAAATTACGCTAATGTGTTATGGGTGAGGAAGGTTGAATTAATAGAAGGTATAAAAGTAATTAAGTGGAGAGAGAATGGAAAACCATTTAGGTTAAACCCTCAGATCACTAATTGGGAATTTGATACCCAACCTTCGCGTCATCAGCAGCCCAGCCTATTGCGAGATTAACGACTTAGATCATTCGACCATTGAAGCAGTTATCTAATCATTTACTGTATAAAAGTATTTTTATTTTTTGCACGTTTATTTATGTACTTCTGAGTTATCCATGCTTTTAATAGGCACACTAATGGACGGTTTGGTTTAAATTTAATCACACTTGCGTGGAGGAAACGTGAGATAACATTTGAAAAAAAAGTATCCTCAGTACCTCCGAGTGAGGTTCAAACCTCTACCTCCTAAAAATAAAAACTATAAGGGCTTAAGTTTAGTCTACATGCCTCCCAATTAGGTATAAAGTTACGTTGAAATTGATTATTTGTGTCTATACATGTTTATACATCTAGTTCAAAGGACTTATTTAATTTGCTATCTCTCCTGTCCATAGAAATTATGATGGTGAGTATTGTGTTAAACAATAAAGAGAAACCCGCATCGGTGGCGTAGTTGGCTAACGCGCTTGTCGTGTTGAGCTCGACTGATGAGGACGGGATGATCGAGGTTCGAATCTCGTTCGGGTGAGCTGGGGTAGTTTTCCCTAAATGGTTTTCCACTATTGTTTCCACGCAAATGCGGTTCACTTCCTCTAATTCATCCTTCCCAATTCCTAATCCATTAGCGTGATTAGTACTTAAAGCGTATAACCCGAACAGGTAGTAAGACGTGGTGCTAAATAATAATAATAATGATAAAGATAAAATAAATGTTTGTATATATTAAAGATACAAAGTAATAGCAAACATTATGTGCATTCAAAAAAACTGTGATAAAAAACCTTTCAAAGAACGCCTACACTCATTTTTTTTTCTATGGTATACACACTAACCCATTATGTTTACACACAATCTACGTTCAATGCATGAGCGGGACAATACTCATCTCGATTCTTAGTATCAAGGGTTGAAGCAGGGAACGGGCAGGGTTGTGTGCGAAAAGAATAGATTATATACTGACTAGGTCAATGGGAAAGTTTGGACCTCATGAATATGTAGCCTCGGGCGAATTCGGGATGCCGTGTATCTCAGAATGATTTATTCTTGTTGTTATATCAAGAAAAGGGTAGTTAAATATTCCAACCCACAGTGTACATGTATTTCTATGTAAACGTTCCGTAGATTAGTTTATCTTTTTTAAAGATTTTTTTTTATAATTAGAATGTTAAGTTTAGTATTTTATAAGCTATAAAAATGTAGTAGATTGTTTTATTGGAAAGCAGACAATTTTTTCAAAGACACTCAAATTAAGGTATGTTTTACCAATCACTCTTCACAAATGCTGGTACAATTATTATTATTTAGCACAGCGTCTTACTACCCATTCGGGTTGTACGTTTTAAGTACTAATTACGCTAATGGATTAGGAATTGGGAAGGTTGAATTAAAGGAAGTGAATCTGCATTTTCGGGGAGGGAGAGTGGAAAACCATTTAGGATAAACCACCCCCAGTTAACCCGACCGAGATTTGAACCTCGATCTCCCCGTCCTCAGCAGTCGAGCTCAACATGACTAGCGCGTTAACCAACCACGTCACCAAGGCGGGTGCTGGTACAATTCCTCTAAATATTTATTTCATAATCCCTAAAAATCACCATCATAATTAGTACATAAGCGTATAAACTGGTCTGGTTGTCAAACAAGTTATTTGATCATTTGTTACTAATGTAAGCTTTTGCCTTATATATGTTGGGTAAGTCATGAAATAGTGCACTCAATTTCCTTTGTTAGGTAGCAGTCTTACCTTGACGGATTAGACTATGACCATAGCTTATAAGCTTTACCATAGTAGAATAATGCAAGGTAAGCTTGCTATCTTACAGTACAAATAAGGGTCACTGCGTTTATCATAGGAGGTAGCAGATTGACTACACCATGGCCCTATCTTATAATCTGCGTCATAGTGTTTACAACTTAAATATGTTTAGGCAATAAGTCTATATATTAATTACAATAACCATCAGACGTTGAGAGACGATGACTTATGATAATGGTATTCCAATTTCGGTTTTATTTCAGTACGTTAAGTAAATGTGGACCAATCATTGATGTGGTCCGTCGTGTGTGTAATGGCACGCGCGTGATATAATGGTACATAAAGTGTATTAGCCAGATGCGACAGTGTGATGGCGGGACCTAATACATTGTGATCCTCTAGAGCCATTACTTGAAATCAATTACTCCGTAATGCATGTCAACGGAAAGAAATGATTTAAAAAAACTCTTTGTAAATGTAATACATCATGATAATAATGTAACAACAGATGGGGCTTTGTTAAGTAATGGTAGGGAAAGTTAGATAGTTGGGATGGAGTGGGTTAAATTTATTGGTGTGAATTTTAAATAGGCTATAATTACATTTTTGTTTTAAATACTGTAGAAAGTAAGATGTAACGTATATTTCAGTGTATATTTCAGTGGTTTCTTCTCATGAAAAGAAACATAATATTTTCGATAGAATTACAATTAATTATTAATATTTCGATTTCTTTATTTATATATAATAATATCACATAATATATACGTTGACCTATCTTTTTATGAGAGTACTAATAAATTAAATGGTATAGGGGTTGGCTTAAGATTTTTTTAAATCTGTAAAACTTGATCAAAATAGAATAATTATTAGTGTTTATAAGTAGGTATAGGGATAAAGTATGTAAAAATGGACAGATGAAGAACATGTTAAAGTAGCTCAAGTAATATTAGCAGTATGATTAAACAAATTTTGATAGATTGCGTCAAAAGTGATCACTGAATAACGTATGAAATTATTTTAGGTGACGTTGGTAGTCTACATAAATGTGTCTTCGTAAGAAAATTACACTATACGCGATATAAAAATTATGTAAGCATAATATACCTACATCCAAACAACTTGAATAAGTCAAATAACTGACATTATATTCAAAGATTAGAATACATGCTAAGAAAGTGCATCTGTCCTGATGAGGTAAGAATATATAAAACAAGAATATTAAAAAAAAAGAATCCCTGCTTATATAGACTTACTACTTCAATAACCTCTTTATGTATGGTAGGTATCTGGTAGGAAGGATATGTTAGTAAATAAAAATCTATTTTTTTTCTAGTAAACATTGATTTTATTCTACAATATGTTTGGTCATATAAAATGTTTTAATACTCAAGAGGAACTACTACAGATCATATGACTTTATGTAAGATTATATTAAAATTGTTTTAGTAACTTTTAAAGTAGTCAAAAATGTGTCCTCTTTAAAGTAAAGTGCATTATACTTTATTAATAATTATATTAACAGGTAGCATTTGTTAAAGGTCTATGAGTAAAATTTGGCATATGTGAGCACGTGGACTAAATGTTAGGCTCATCTAAATTGCCTTGCCATGGTTCGAATTATAACTAAGCTTTTTTTTACATACTTTTACCATCCTCTCTTCACGCAAGTGCTGTTACATTTCCTATAAACTCACTTTACTCATCCCTACCCTATTAGCATAGCTAAATGCGGATATCCCTGACGGATAGTAAGACGCGACGAGGGGGGAAACCTGACACATGTGTGATTTTTTATCATTATTATTATTATCATCGCATCTTACTACCCATTCGGGTTGTACGCACTTACGCTAATGTGCAATGATAGGGTGATTGTGAGATGAAATGAAGGACCTACAGTTTAACTTGGGATCCAAACCACGGTGGAAGCCTGGTATTCCACACATTCACAAGTTGTGATTAATACACGTCTTGTCAGAGGTGATTATTATCTTTAATTTATGGAAAAAACGCAAACAAACAATTTGTTTCAGAGGCATATTCGAATATCCTTACATAAATGTTGTAAAATCTATGAAAGCCAAAAAAAAAGTCATACGAAACAGAAAGCAAAAAAAGGCATACAATATGAAAAAGGTGGGTTTTTTAAAATGTATTCAACTTGTTTTTTTGTTGTTTTTTTCTTCGCATTTCAACGTTGATCCGCCAATCACTTTTCGCAGCTTCGCCGCGTTATAATAGCCAGTATCTGGAATATATTTATGTGCAAGGAAATCTGTTTCATCCAATTTCCTTTCACACATCCTTTACAAAATGCTGTGCGTTTTCTCCTCTCCATTGATACAAGAAAGCTTCTTCAATACTGCGTAGTTGATACCAGGGATTTGCTGTCAACAGGATTCACACGGAGACTGGAAAATACACTACTTTGTTGGCAAATATATTTTCTTAGAAGTAAAAGGGGCACTTTATTTAGTTAAATATATGTCGGTCTAGTAGCGTTAGTAGATTTTCGATCAATTTACAGCCAAATACTTTGTCCACAAGCAGGGCTGGCTAAAGTGTTTCATGTGCTCTAGGTGAGACAAAAATTTGCACCCAAGTTGCATTCTATATAATATAAATAAGTAAGCCTTATATCCTGCGTTACGTCGAATATTAACAATAGGACGTCACATTACCGGCCTAAGAAAACAGAGATAAATAAATTTTTTTAAAAAGGTGCTGACCAACCATTCCCACCCTCCACGACGCGTTAGCTTAATCGATGTGTGAAAAAACAATATCGCTTCTTCCCTTTTATTTCTAGTAATATTTTCTGAAGCTTTTAATTAAATATCAAAGTGGTTCGATGACAAATCAAACCTGAATGTCATAGAAGCATTATAGTGATTACGTTAATTAACTTTTTTTAACTCTCCCTTCCTCTCTCTCTCCCTCTCTCTCTCTCTCTCTCTCTCTCTCTCTATATATATATATATATATATATATATATATATATATATATATATGGGAGGGAAATCATGGTGCAAGGAAGCAGTACCCAATGCACCTTAGTAGGGAAATTATAGTGGTAGCCTGGAGCTAAAAGCCGTACCCAGTCCACCTACGCTCTTTATTTATTTTGGAATAATTATTAGCTTATTTAATTTAACAAAAATTTTAAACAATAAAAATATTAAGTTTGGTTGAATGTACCGCTGGGTTCATTGCACTCATCTAATTTCGTCTAATAAACGGAAAAGTGTTGTCAAAGCTGCTGAATATGTTGATAAAATGATTATTTTAAATAAACAGAAATATTGGATCAAAGTGAAATGAATGGGGAAGCAAGCAAAGAGCCATATTTTTCCATTTCCTATAACAAAAATATTTTTTTGTTGAAATAAACCGATTTTTGATTCAGTAGAAGTTTTACTTTCACTTATAGTGAATTTTTTTTTTGCCAAGAAAGCGTTTTGTTTAAAAACAATTCCAAAATTCGAGTTTTACCTCAGATTCATTTTCATTGGCAATCTAAAAACTTTAATTAACTCAATTGGCTAAAGCTTATGAGAAAAAATATTAGATACGCTGTATTTATTATTATTATATTATTATATTATATATAATAAAGTAAATTGAAATTATTATTAGCAACGCGTCTTACTACCCGTTTGGGTTATAGGCACTTACGCTAATTTGTAATGGTAGGGTGATTGTAAGATTAAATGGAGCACCTACAGTTTAACGTGGAATCCGAACCACAGTGGAGTACTGGCTCTCCACACATTTAGAAGTTGTGATTAATACACATCTTGTCTGAGGTGAAGGAAGGGTTTGTCAATCAGATAAATGATTGCCAGGACCGAGGATTGAACCCCAGACCTCCAGTACAGAAGTCCAACACCTTACCCCTAGACTGCCAGGTCACATATATGTATTTAAATCATGAAAAAGTAAAGCTATTAAAACTTACAAAGTGTTAGTCTGTATGTCCATTGCTTAAGACTTCTGAAAAAGCTTAATTGGGATACAGTCTTTCTGATATTATGTATATCTTTCTGGAAATGTCTGACTATTTATCGAACAAATAAAATAAAATTGATGTTTTCAATTATTTTTTATTAAAAGGCGTAATCAATGATGGATTTTCCTATTGATTGAAGACTTTATTATTTTTATTTATAGCATGATCGCCAAATCCAAAGTCAAGTTAGAGAATATATTTCAATAGTTAATCCAAAGAGAAATAGTATTTTATTTTAATTGGTTGTTTTAAAATCACAGCTCGTTATAAATGATAGTTTCTTTACTTGTATGTTCGCTTATAGCTATAGAACAACTGAACATTTGAATTCAGTATTTGTACTTAGATCAACCCGTCAGAGAGAATTGTGATTGTCAAAAAAAAAAACTCATTTTGATAAATGTTGGCGTTTCATAACCCCAATGAAACAAAAAAAAAGGCTTTCCCGATGCGATCTATTTTAACCTCTGATTAAAGCCAAAATCATTTAACAAATCGGGCTAAAACTTGGTAAATAGAGTTTCCATAAGGCACCCCGAGGATTTTTTTGGAATTGAATATCCAACCCTAAAATTGAGGGTAGCTTACTACCGGGGGGGGGGGGG
>CABFVX010001962.1:56405-85016 GCA_902151425.1 Timema shepardi
GGGGGGGGGGGGGGGGGGGATACATAATCTCAAAATCCGGTTAACCATTTTGATTAAAATTGGTTTCTAGACAATGTTTGACCTTACAAACCAACTGGACGCTTAGAGTTTCCCATGAAAATGACTTTAAAGGTACTTTAAAGAATTATAAATTTCCAATTTCGATAATATCTCCGCGACTATTCGAAATACGAAATAACTTGTGTCTGTAAAGTTGTAGTGTACACTATATCAAACATATTATTATGATGGTTAATTTAGATTATTAATTTATTTGTTTGAGTGTGTTGAGAAGCTTATAGTAAATTTACTCAGCCTCAGAAATCTCTTATGTAAATTCACATAAAAAGTAGTCTACCTATATTATCAAGCTGTGTATATTCTTTAATGAATGGGATTAAATTTAAGTATTTAGTTATTAATAAACTATACATATTTTCTTATTTAGAATATCCTAATAATATTGATATCTACTAGTTCAAAACGTTTTAGTAAATACGTTCTAATACAATTATTTTGCAGTTTAGTCAAGAAAAGTTGTTTCCAAAGCACCTTGACGAGTATTATAGGGAATATTGTGTGCAATGCACCTTGACGAGCACTATAGGCAATATTGTGTGCAATGCACCTTGACGAGCACTATAGGCAATATTGTGTGCAATGCACCTTGACGAGCACTATAGGCAGTATTGTTCTAAAGAACCTTGGCGAGAACTATAGGGAGTATTGTCTCTAAAGAACCTTGGCAAGAACTATAGGGAGTATTGTCTCTAGAGAACCTTGGCGAGAACTATAGGGAGCATTGTCTCTAGAGAACCTTGGCGAGAACTATAGGGAGCATTGTCTCTAAAGAACTTTGGCGATAACTATATGCAGTATTGTTTCTAAAGAACCTTGATGAGCATTTTGGGCAGTAATGTTTTTAAAGAATCTTGGCGAGAACTATAGACAGTATTGTCTCCCCCAAAGTGAAGGAAGGCTGGATTTAGAGAGAGACGCTTTCAGTTGTATGCAGAACCAGGGTAGCCAGGCACGTCCCTTCATACGTCAACACCCTGAAGCAGATCTGCACCTCTATCATGTCTTGAGCTGGGTGCTAGACCCACCTCCTCCCCCTTCTTTATCCCCTTCTGAACCCCACCTCTGGCTATGTTTACACTACCAAGTGGAATCTGCACTGCTTTATGATTGTTCTACTTGGACCCAGTAGAAAAACGATGTATGAAACCCCTCGGTCCATATATGTGCACAGGAGGAAATTAGTTTTTTTTCAACAAAGGAGCTTAAATTTTTGGTCTAAATGAAGGGGTGATTTTCAAAAAATATGTTTTTATCTTAGAATAAATTAAACGTCAAACTCTAACACTATCCCAAGAATAGTAAAACTACTAAAAGTGTTATTTTTGGCAATTTTAAATGCTTCTCAACAAGAATTAATTAATGTACCACTTACAATAGAAAAAATACTTTATTTACATAGATTTAAAACAAACTCAACCAAATCAATTGCAAAAATAAAACAATGTGGCCATAAAGTTTGGTAGCATAGGCAGAAACACATACCTATATACGTGCTAATATATATTTTTAAATACCTAAGGATAATATTAGGATATTAAATGACATTACATTAAATGTTCAATGCAAAGTTAACCTTTGTGAATAAAATTATCATGAACTCCGTCCATTAGATCTGCATACCCATTAATCTTCAAACTGCCCTCCATGATGCGTTGCTTTTAATTCATCCCTATATCTGATTTTCACTGAATACACTTTTGAGTTTGGTGCAATCCTCTCCTCCCTCACTTCCTTAACCTGTGTGTCCAGATTTGATGGTCACCTTGTATATTGAAAGCTAAAACTATTTTATATTCTATGGCCAGATTTTTTTTCAATTGTCAAATAAACAATTCATTTTTCATATATTTACTATTTCAAACCAAGAATTAGGAGACATAAATATGTACACATTTGAAAATTAAACGACCCACTTAAGGTATGAGTGTACAGAACATGAGTCGGTGTTTTCGCGGTTTTTATAGCAAAACATTTATTTGTCCAAAACAAATAAAATATTCATCCAGGATAAACAGATACCCGCCTCGGTGGCGTAGTTGGCTAACGCGTTTGTCGTGTTGAGCTCGACTGTTGAGGACGGGGAGATCGAGGTTCGAATCTCGGTCGGGTAAACTGGGAGGAGGTTTTTCCTAAATGGTTTTCCACTTTCTCTCCACGCGAGTGCGGGTTCACTTCCTCTAATTCAAACCCTCCCAATTCCTAACCCATTAGCGTAATTAGTACTTAAAGCGTATAACCCGAACGGATAGTAAGACGCGGTGCTAAATATTATTATTATGATAAACAGATTAATTTTCTTCACATCTATATAGCATTACTTAATCTACAATGTACAAAAAAATATAAAAAATTAATAAATAGGAAACATCAACTTATGTTATCACTCACAATGTACTCCATTCAATCCCTCTCTAGTCTCTATATGACCACTCGACCTAAATACGATCCAGGCACAACTTTCCGCGACAAGAGTTGAGTTTTTACTGGCAAGCCACGCACTAGTCGTTCTACAATGTTCGAGAAGGATGGTATGACGTCACATTTATACCTAGGTCTTTCTAAATGTTCACTAAAATCAATAAAATAATACATGGTAATATTTGGAATCTTTTTGTTAAAATTACTTTTAGATTCATGCCTTATTATTTAAGTCAAATTCATTTTTTTAAGTAAAAAAAGTTGGCATTAATTAAAGTTTATTAATATGAGCTTATTATACGGTTTTGGATAAGGCCTTTTTTGTTAGAGACTTAGTTAATGTGAATGTTTGTCAAACATACAATTATTGTTGTTCTCAGTCCCTTTTGAGCTTGTGAAATATGTGAAATTAGAAAACCTTAACATTTTTATGAGAATAGTGGTGATATATCATTGCTATGAAGATCAATATTATTGAGTAGCTTCTGTCTTTAAAGCCTCGTACACGCCAGTGAGCGGAGTGGCAAACCGAACAATGAACCATACGCCGAACCGTACGCCAAACCGTGCACCGAACCGTGCACCGAACCGTACGCCGAACTGCGCGGCGAACACAGACAGGTGGTGGAAGTGTTCGGTTCGCTGTTTTTCCGTTAGTATCGTCCAAACACAAACACAATATGTATCAAAAAGAATTGTCAGCCGCATATATTTGCATCCATCTCGCCTTGAAGAAGCAAAGTGTAACATTGAGCTACAAAAGGAACCGCCCCCATGTTAACCTTCGCGCATAGCTCTCTATTTGATTCATACTACCCACTCCAAATAGTATCGAGACTAATTATCTTCCTACGATAGTACTCTTCTCTTTTGTAGTTCTCGTAGTTTCGTTCCATATCATTAACAATTCTGAACAATATAAAACAAGAATATAAAACAAAAATAAACTCTATACAAAATGAAACTGTTCATGTACTTACCGATTGTACCTACTGGCTAGAGCAACCACCAAGACGGGCCAACCACGTGGAATCCTAGTTGGGGGAGTGGACTGAGCGAGCTATGATGTTACAACAGATGACGTCCACACCAACTTGATCAACGATACACTAAATTGGGCCGGCCTGGAATCGCCTTGACTAGAGGAAGACTGCTTACCTGCCCTCTGATGGGAGAGACGTGAATTACCTTGTCCGGTCTTCTTTAGTTTAGTTTAGTTTATTTGTTCTCAATTTTGGAATATTTCTCTGTTAACGTATATAAATGTTTACTCTATTAAAACTATTTCTGAACTAATTAAAAATAATAATTTATCACTAAGAAACAAAACCATCCCCTTTTAATGACAGACATAAATTTAGCAAATAAGATGAACAGTTTCTAAAATTTGATAGTAATAATTTTAATTTACATCTTGAATTCTTGTTTGTTAATTTTAACTTCTGTAGTGGTGGGGCTACCGTAAGCTAACTCTCTATTTGGGGTTTTTGACCCAAAATACTAAAAATATTACTCGCCTACACTGCTCTCTGTATTTTTGTTCTCCTTTTGTGTCTCTTTAGCGCCACGTCTTACTACTCTTTCAGGTTTTCCTTGTTTCATTTGTATGCTTCCAAAATGTCATTTTTTATAATACTTATATAAAAAATGGGCTACATTGTGATATCAACAGTTGTTGAATATCTATCATGAATATATCGGCATTAGTTGAAAAGTTTTTTTTAACATAAGAGAAAAAATATGTCATTAAATTCAAGGACATCTTTACAGAAAGTCAATAACTGCTGAGGACAGCATGTGAAGAAAATTAACTTTTATGTTTTATCTGAAGCGATATTTGGTTTAGTTTTAACGAAAAAATATTTTTGTATAAAAATTGTAAAAACACTGACCATTACTCGCGCCCCTTACACTTCCACCGGAAGTAATATAAGTATTGTATATCAATTTAACCCTGACGCGTTACACTATGGACTTATTTTATAAACTTCACCACAATAAAATAGAGCAAGATAGGTTTGTTACTTTTAGATTAAACTGTATTTCCCTCCGTTAGAACTGTAGTATTTATAGTTTGACTCTTCTTCAACCATTAGTAAGTAAGATGAACGTAACAAAAACTTTTTGATTATTTTAACTTAAATCAAGAACAAAGGCAGCCTCCAGTACCCAACCGTTAATTCATCGCTGTGAAAGGGTAAACTCACATTCCACCGATAATACGTTTGTAGGTCATAACTGAAATTGAACCCAAGACCCTTAACTCAGTAAACAAACACGCCACGGACTGAGCTAAAATGTTGGAATTAACAAAAGCAAATAAAAGTAAATAATACATTTTAATGCTTTTTTATTTGATCTACATCTTACTACCCGTTTGAGGTGTAGGCATTCAATCACTTTAAAAAAGTAGAAATGAATTAGATAAAAAATTATAGGAAATTTACCTGCATTCACGTGTAAGGAGAGAGAGGAAACCATTTTAGGGGGGGGGGNGGGGGGGGGAACTAAGTACACCCGGCTGGGATTCAATACCCGACCTCTCTGTCACCAGTAAAACATAAGCCTGAGATTTAGTCTACGCGCCTATTAGTGTTAGTAACAACAATATAGAATCCTTGTATGTAAACATTTATTTTTTGTCAACACACAAATACAAACTGCTCTTAGACATGTATATTGATATTGATCATCTTGGAGCAATAATTATTGAAACATTGTCAGATTTTAAATTTATTTAAGGATTTCTCAAGTTTAAAACAATAACATTCTTTAAAACGCAATATGAGCCGATGTGGGCTCACTGGTAAAACATCAAAGAAATGTCGAGGAAAATAAATTTACATGGTTTGTGTCTAAGTTTTATTTTTTTGAAAAAATCTTCAACGCCACATAAAAAAAAAACAGGATTACTTTGGAAGTACCAGTTGAAATGAAAGATATATCTAAGCCTATTGCTTGGATTCAATTCAATATAATTTATTATATATTTTTTGGTAAGGCTTCTGTATTAAGCACGCAGTTTTTTTTCTTTCGCTAACTTACAGTACAGTTACTTAAGACCCCATTGCCGGCCCTGAGGAAAAGTGGCCAGTGCACCCTGACTATAAACCTAGGTTATCCCGGATTCAATTCCCGGTTTGTACCATGGGTACTTTTCACGGAAGGGAAATCATCCTACCGGTCACCAGGACTAATTAGGCCTAAATTAGGTTTAAGATCACTCCTGGCTCCATATCTTCATAATCACTATTATCATATAATCTCATTGAGGATACGACATGTAGACAACATCCATATGTGTACCCTTGGTGATGTTCGGAGCCACTAGAGCGGCTTAAAGTGCACATACACAGGTGACCGGACTATACCTCTCTCAGTCAAAGATGCTATTCGAAAAAGAAAAATTATTATTATTATTAGCACCGCGTCTTACTACCCGTTCGGGTTATACGCACCTACGCTAATGTGTAATGGTAGGGTGATTGTGAGATGAAATGAAGGACCTACAGTTTAACGTGGAATCCGAACCACGGTGGAGGCCTGGCATTCCCCACATTCACCAGATGTCTTGTCAGAGGTGAAGGAAGGGTTTGGTAATCAGATAAATCTGTGCCGGGACCTGGGATTGAACCCCGGGCACCAGCACAGAAGTCTGACACCTTACCCCTAGACAGCCAGGTCACCCCGAAAAAGAAAAAAAAAGCCCCATTAACATACTCGTCCATTGTATCATGTCAAAAACATTCATATAACTGGTTTTGAATATATAAAAGCATTAGGCCTACCACCGATATAGAGTTACTCAGTTTCATTGTAATGAAATTTGTGTTTATTTTATTCATATCTAGTATACTATACTTCAGTATTTGTTTCATGCTACACGACTCATAAAGAGACACAGGAAGAGTTCTAAGAGAAACGCAGTAAACTAGTACCTAGTGGAAACAAAGTAAATTAGATCACTTTGACCCGGAAAGTAGGCAACCGTGCAATAACAAGAAAACCGTGTTTTCACGTGTAAGGTGCGACGGGAATGAAACTAGAAGATGCGCAAGAGATGTTACATGTTGTGGCAGATTGCATAAACATGCGGACTGTGTTGGTATGAAAAAAGGTGGGGAAGGGAACGAGGGGGACTGTAATCCCTCCCAGGTCTCGTTATACCCTCCCCTCCCCTAGGGCTGCCACCCTTAGCTCACTGACTGAAAAGGAACGCGATGACGTGACAGGAATGTTTGTTCTGGTAAAGTGGCTATACTGTGTCTTGGTTCTCTTGAGGCAAGTTCTAACAAGTGGGCCGTGTTACGCCTTGGGATGAACCAGTTGAATTTTTATTTTATATGGGTCATTTCATTTCTGCTAGTCAAATTCGTATTCTTGTTCCTTTGATCAACCCTAGATCTGAGGAATTAGCTACCAACTTTACATATTAATTATAATTTAGTTAGGTTATGTTCCACCTCGTTGCTCGAATGATCTTAGACCAGCGTCACAATAGACCAAAGGTATACCGCGTATTCTCTGCGACGGAACGCTGATACGTTTATTTTTTTATAAACCCCTATATTGTGCCCCATTAGATGGAACATCCATCAGTCCATCGTACGTAATTTGTCAATACACCGACATAGGTATCTTGTTCGGTTTCAACAGGTCGATGATCCATTGGTCGGAGAATCGGTACGTTGCAACAACTATGTAATTTCAAAGGGGGGATGCATCACATCGACTGATTCTCGGCACAATGTCCGAGAAGCGACTGAATTGAATGCTTGCTGTCAAATCTACCGTGTGCAAGAAAGAAAAAATATTAAAACAGAAAAATCGGGGAATAGAAAGATGGTTAGAGATAAGACTGAGATGTTTATTGATATATATATATACATATATATATATATGTGTGTGTGTGTATATATGTATGTATGCATGTATGTATGTATGTATGTATGTATGTATGTATGTATGTATGTATGTATGTATGTATGTATGTATGTATGTAATGTATGTATATGTAGAGTCTCGAAAACTCGACCTAATGTGGACTGAGATGGTGTCGAGTTATTGAAATGTCGAGTTTTACGAATGAACCTGCATGAGATGCATATTTATTATGCCATGTTTACTAAACAAGGATGAGCCAGAGTATAGTATGAAATATTATAAGCACAATTGTACTGTACTGTACTGTAGTATTGTATGGAACAGTAATATACCTACAGTACAATATATTACGTGTTAATCTAGTGGTGTATATTCATATGTGTAATATACAGAAATTCAGTACAGTACTGTACATTTAATACTGTACTGATTCTAATAACACGTTACTGAATTGTAAAACTAACAAACACAGCACTTGTAAGAACACCACAGCACGATTGTCATCATTAATTTAACAAGTGATTATTTTTTTCGATTGCATTATAGCTTTAAAAATTACTCAAGCACGTGAGAATCAAAAATGTTGGTCATAGGCTATTTTCCATTTATACTTTAAATGAATTTCTATAAATGGCATTGGTGACCTGGCGGTCTAGGGGTAAGGTGTCAGACTTCTGTGCTGGTGGCCGGGGTTCAATCTTAGGTCCCGGCAAAGATTTGTCTGATTACAAAACCCTTACTTCACCTTTGACAATACATCTTGTGAATGTGAGGAATGCCAGGCCTCCACCGTGGTTCGTATTCCACGTTAAACTGTAGGTCCTCCATTTCATCATCACAATCACCCTACCATTACACATTAGTGTAAGTGCGTATAACCCAAACGGGTAGTAAGACGAAGTGCTAATAATAATAATAATAATAATAATAATAATAATAATAATAATATAAATGGCATTATATTCAATACGAGGGATAATTTCAACCAATTATTGTAAATATTTATGGATTACTCTTAAAATTAGTATCTACAAATTAATTTGATAGTTTATTTAGCGTAATATTATCAAAACCACTTAAAAATTTAAAATAATATATTTGCAGTGTAATTACATTATTCTTAGTTTTAATAAAACTGCAAATATAAGTTTTTAGTAAGATGTAAGGTTGTTTTTAAAATCAATTTTACGTGAATGTTATTAGAATAAAATACTGACAATAGCAAATATATAAAAAGTGAAGTTTAAGTTTTTATAATTCCGTAATTGTTTTTCATAATTGATAGGAAGTTAGTACCTATGCTTTATTTAAAAACCATCAAATGCTAAAATTAAACATGTTATAAAATCATATTTAAAATTATATTTAAAATGTTCTTCCCCTAACAATCCTATAAAAGGCAATCTTGTTCCCTGCACTTAATTCTGCCAATTTCTATGGCTCCGCATGTACCTGCGCTTACTTCCAATCAGTTCTTGTATCTTTGAGCTATTTCTTATACTACCGGCTCTTCCTCCTGAATCTCAATTCATCCTCTTCTCCTGATTCCCATTTCCGTAATTGGGTTATCAGTCTTACCACGTAATTGATTTATTTTCGTTCCTCCTTTTCATCTGCAATTAAATGGACGTCTTGATCAGGACCAGGTTCGTTTCAAGTATTTCCAAGAGTATCGATAAAGTGGGTGGACGAAATTGTATTTAATAATATATTTAAAATGTTATTCACTTGTATTTATATATTCAATCACAATATGATTAGTCTTATATACATTTTAATAGAGGGAAGATAAATTTGAAGACTGTGCCTTTTTGAATGTAGGCCCTTTCAAAAATAGATTACTATATTTTTTAAAGGACAGATTTTTATTAAACTTGATAGCTACTAATTACGTAGACAAATATATATATATATATATAATATATTCATTCACTATAATTTTAAAAACTCCCAAATATATAGATACCAACCTACAACCAGTTTTTAAAAAAGTGGCAACATAGTAATTTAAATTATTACTAAACTGGATTCAAAAGCATCTAGATATTTTAACAAATGTATCCCAAATTATTTTTTACTCATAATTTGTAAACATACCAAACATATTACTCCAATATACTAGTCTGATATATTGTTTGTTTTCATTTAGGTAATATATGTTTACATCATATCCATGGTTCTCTCTATATATATCCTATATATTATTTATGCTATACTCAGTTTAAATTAAATCAGCCTGTCGAAAACAGGCTTAAAAACTTGTATGTATATACATATATATTAATATATTCTTATATAAAAGAATATATATATATTAATATATTCTTATATAAAACATTATATTAATAGTTAGGGTTCAGATGCCATACAATTATGAGGTCTAAGATAAAAATATCCCAATAAACGTAAAGATAATTCCAGTACTAAGCACAATGCAACAAATTTATCCTATATATTTATCAAACTAATAAAACTATCTCGAAATGAATGTAAACGTACCAAAGGGACGAAATGAAGGTTTTTTCTGATGAGACTAAACTTCCTAACACTCCCGTGATGTTGCAACGTCTAAAACATTATCATACATCATATTTGTGCCACCAAACACAATCATTGTTTTGCATTGGAACTCAACTTGACGTCTCTCAACCTCTCCCTCCCCCCCTTTATTCTCCATCCTTCTTCCACCGCCGATATTACCAAAACTTGTGCTACGCATCGCACCCTCTTTTATTCTCTATACCATAAACCTTTGGTGCCTTAGAGGAAGGAATAAGGACGATATGAAACAGCTTAAGAGTTTCATAATCGACTGTAGAGGGAATTGTGTTGTTATTATACTTTGTGTTAGCTATATTTTGAATGGTGAGGTTTAAAACACTGTTACGAATAAAGCTCAGCTTTCATCTTAGATTTCTTCAAGTACCATCAGCTTATTTGAACATGTTTGTAGAATAGTTGTAAGTCAAACTATTTACCTAAGGCCAAGTATCAAACTTAATTTTACTAAATCTCTAATTTGAGAATTATTGTTCTCCGAGACCAATCGTAAAATATTGAAGATCATTTATAGATCTTAAAACTGGAATGTAGGTTTATTGTTTATGATTCATTAAAATATTTCCTTACTAAGGCTAGTTGTAAATGTTTAGAGTAATTATTATCTGAACCAAATAAGAGCTAAGGGTTCCTCATTTTCTTGTTCTTCGGCTGTGGCGGCAGCAGTCGCCGTAATACCAGCTGACGTTCTGCCTTCCACACGCCTCATTCCTTCTAATGCTTTATTACGGAAAACCCCCATGAATAATTTTCCTCCAAATTCTCTGAAGAAGCTCCATCTTAGTAAGGCAGGAGCAAGCAACCGAACTAAGAAGAAGGAAATCTTGGCAGCATCTGTGTATAGATAGTGTAAGAGGTACATCCCGGCTTAAGAGGATTTATGTGTGTTCCAAAATGTGCGTCTCTTGAATTAAAAGAGTACCTGACCCGTATGGTGTTGAGAAATGAGGTATTACACTTTGAAAATTAGATCTCACAATTATTATACATACAGCTCGGTTTACTTAATTCAACGATCTTGTTGGCTTGGATAAACATTTTCTTTTGAAGTTTAAGGCAAACAGGAATACAGCCAATTTATTTTCGTTCACTTTATAATAATGGAGAAAGATTGAGCCGACAATTCCATAAATTGACTATTCAAGTCTGCCTGATAAACAAAATTAATCCCTTAACTACACTTCATAAACCCTGAAACGTCAATCACTCCTTAACAGAGTTCACTATAGCCACTCTATAGTGGACATTTTCGAGGTAAATTTTCTAACTTTCATTCTAGATGGAGTGTACTTAATAGCTAGTAATAAGTATTAATAACATATGAATATAGTAAACTATGTAGATAAACCACCTAAAAAAGTGTTCTTACTTTCTTATAACCGTAATTATTAACTAATAAACTTACAAGATCAAACATTTATGGCGCATGTTTAAATGAACAAGCAACAACGTAAATAAACTAGTGTGTGATTATAATAAACGTAACTTAACGTAACCATTAGAACAAAACATAGACAATGGATTTGAAATGTTTGAAAACAAATTGATTACTAAAATAAAATCAATCATTTAGGGCTGATTAGGCTACAAGTACTTGCAATAGAAGCTTTGCCGCACATAAGTTATACAAAATAAAGCGTAACAAGAGGCAAACATATTATTTTAAAGTTCGCGATATAGAAGATGACTGCATTTCATAAACAAATAAATAAAATACTAAACAACCGTGTTGACTGACGTGGCTCGTCATATGATTAGCTGGCTATAGCACGTGATACCCTCATTTTACGTTCACGTTACGTGAAAGATCTCCACTTGACAACTCTTAAAGTTGTTAAAGTTAAGTTAACTGTATCATGATGGCTTCCAATTAAAAACATGAGAGCTTTTACACGACATTTTGTTAAGTTAAGTGAAAGTTAAATGAACATTAAATGAACGTTCACGTAACTTTCACTTAAGGTAAAGAAACCAGTGTGTGATCAGCATTCACGTAACTCAACAATTCTAGAAAAACACAGATAGCGAATGTGGAATGTTTGGGGGAAAAAATTCTTCACTAAAATGTGAGCATAGCATTTGGGGCTGATAAGACTACAAGAACTTGCGTAAAGCCATTCCCCAGTCGCCGGTGGCTATTATCAATGATAACTATATAGGTAGCCAATAATTTCCACATATCTATCACAGACTCTGCCTTAAGCTATAAGTCGAGAATGAACCTGAAAATGGGAATAATCCTGGAGAGTTTGGTGGAAAATCATTGGGTTCGATTCCCGTGTCCAGGTATCATTTTTCCAAATTTACATTTAGTGAAACAGAACATCCACAAACTCTCTTCGGGGGTTGCGTGGTCTTACACGCTAATCTCGTGTTGGAATAGACTGCCAAAGATGGGGAGATAGGAAGAGGTTTAATCCCGATTGGGTGCAAATGAGGGTAGTTTAATCTACATTGTTTTTCACTCTACCTCCACGCAAATGATGGTGCATTTCCTCTAAATTAAGCCTTCCTAATCCCTAACCCATTAGTGTAATTAGTACAGAGGAATATAACCTGAACAGGTAGTAAGACGCGGTGCTAAAAAAACCACAACTTCATATTATTTATATACTATATATCCGTAATATTTATATATATATAAATAAAATACCACCATACTAAGGTATTAGGGCACCATAATTAATTATTTATTATTTTATCACCTCATCTTACTACATGTTCAGGCTACACACATGTGTGATAATTATTCTAATGGGGTTAGAAATGAGGAAAGAAGCATTTTATTGGTAATATACCTTAATTTGCGTGGAAAGGGAGAGAGAAACCATTTAGGAAAAACCACCCTTAATAGACCCGACCAAGATTTGAACTTAGATCTCCCTATCATCATCAAGCCAGTCTAATACTAAAGAAACGCCTAAACTAATCAGCCACTGAAGCAAGTGGTGCCATAATTATAATATTATAATAATATTTAGCACCGCGTCTTACTACCCGTTCGCATTATACGCTTTAGTACTAATTACTCAAATGGATTAGGAATTGGGAAGGTTGAATTAAAGGAATTGAACCCACATTTGCGTGGAGGAAGAGTGGAAAACCATTTAGGAAAAACCACCTCCAGTTCACCCGACCGAGATTCGAACCTCGATCTCCCCATCCTCAGCAGTCAAGCTCAACACGACAAGCGCGTTAGCCAACTACGCCACCGAGGCGGGTGGTGCCATAATTGAAATGTAACTTGTTTGTAAATAGGGGTCGGACATATTATATGGTGAACATGAAATCAAAACTTTGCCGGCTTCGAGTGCCCCCTCAAAAACTCGGCGACTCAGCACTTGTAATGAGAAATGATGCCTCGTTAAGCAAAGCCACCGCCCTGAATGAAGAGACTAGCAAAGTTTGTAACCTCCATGAAGGTAGACTCTACCTACTATGCTCCTAGCTATCCAACAAGAGATTCTAAAATGATGACGTGTGCTAGAAACTACTTCCTGCGTGCAATGAATCTTTGCGGACACAATTGTAAAGCGCTCTATGATGCTAGCGAGCGGTAGTAGAGTCCAATTTTCCTGTAAAGGTTATTTTGGAAAGTATAAACTCTTTATGTTTCATAAAATATTTTAAATATGTTTAGTATATTAGTATCAAGAAATATTGTTTAAATAGCCTAAATTAGATACTACTGAAAATATTATGCCTGACTCAAATTATGAATACGTCGCATTCATAAAAGAGCCTTTATGTTAAAATATGACTTTATGAATAAGATAAGAGCTAAGAACTAACACATATTTTAACTAATATTCTTAATTGTATGAGCGTATGCTTTATCCTTGTTATTCGTTTCCATGATTGTATAATGTCATTTGTACAAAGGGAATTCACATACACTACCATGAGTGACGTATGATTCTGAAGATGAGATAAATCCTGGATAGCACAGTGGTAGAGCATTGTTGTACTAACCCAAGGGTCCCGGGACCGATTCTAGTGTACAGGTGTTAATATTTCAGTGTTAACATTAAAGTTATCTTAGGATTATTAATGTATACATTTTATAATTTATTGCTTGAATTGGTGTAAACTCAGTTTACACTAGTAGCTGTTTTAACATGTTTAATTACACTATTGCCTCATCCTTATAAGGTGCACTAAGAAAGTTAGGCATGCTAGAGGTTAGGGTAGGCATTTTAAGGACTTCACCTATTTATATCTTAAAAAGTTTAAACATGAAATATATATTTCTATTAAAAAAATAACACTGTGTCTTACTACCCGTTCGGGTTGTACGCCTATGTACCAATTATTCTATTCTAATGGTTGAGGGATTAAAAAGGTTTAGTTCCAAGAAAGTGTACCTACATTTTCGTAGAAGGAGAGTGGAAAACTATTTAGGAAAATCCAACTCACTACACCTGACTAGGATCGAACCCCAATATCCCCTTCTTCCGCGTTCTTAGTATATTGCGAGGATTGCGCCATAAGACCAAACGATTACTGAAGCGGGTAACATGAAAGATTAAAACTTGAGTTGGTAAATACAATTTTTACACCATTATGCATAAAATAGAGATTTTACGTTAGTACATTTTGGTGTTGATTTAATTAACTATAAATTATAATTAGAATACAGATAAAATGCCTATATTTATGACATAGACATTCAATGTATTTATTTAAATGCTTGTTGATAATTTCATATTACAGTTTTGAGTTGTTCAAACTTTTAATTTAAGCTTGTCTTAATTAATCAACCCATTTTGTAAAAATTTTATTTACCAAAAAATGAAATACGAGCCTAGCTCATGATCTGTGACTAAACCAAAATTGTAAGTTAAACCATTATAATAGAATGTTTGGACATTAAACATGAATTAAGAGAAGGAAGGCATAACATCTACACACAACTCTTTGTTTATAGCAGGAACGTTTCCAAAGAATATACAAGTTATTTTAAAAACCCTTTTATCAGAAAGCGTAAAGGTGAATAGCTCGTTTTTTAAAATAGAAAGCCTAAGTAAATTATAAGAGCCCTAGTGCATGAATTATCTAAGAAATCCTATAATTAGAATATTATTTTGTTTTAATAATGTATTGAAAAATATGTATATCTATAGCGCTATTGATCCAATTTAAATGTTTCACCAGATATTAATACGTGTCTGTATTATAAGCACTATGCGCATGAGAAAAGTAGAATTTAAAGGAGTGGTAAAGTTTTTAAGGATATACCATCCATAGTTCACCCCGCCGGGATTCTAGCTTCTACTTTGTTAGCAGAAAATTGGACTAGATGTTGACATTTTGTATCCCTTTCCCACTGATGAATTGATAATTAATGTAACTGTTGATACCATTTTTTATTTTTTTATTTTTACCTTTTTATTAATATGATGAAACATTTTAAGTGTTCATCAGCAGTAGTGTTTGATGGGTGGTGTACGGGTCCACCAACGAGCACTAAAGCGGAGGAGTAGAAGCACAGGAGCAGCAAGAAAACTTCTCGGTAGACTTAGCAATAGATCTTGGACATGGTTGCCACATCCTCTCAGGAAGAGTTTCTATCAAATTGCAAAAATAAATCACGTTTTTTCAAACTTCTAGCACCCATACTACGGAATTGTGGCATCTTGGTCCAGTTAGCAAGCGGAGATGCGGATTGTCTTATTGTTTCGACAGTCATTGAGTTATCAGCTGGGAAATATGTAACAGTTATTGCAACTGATACAGATATCCTCGCCATGCTAGCTGTTCATGTACTTTCAAGCAGTAAGATCTCTCTCCTAGTTCCTGGAAAAACTGGCAAACCTGTTAAAATTCACAATATCATGGAGCTCCAAGAAGTTATAAGTCGTGTAAAAAAACACTCCTGTTTACTCATGCAATGAAAGGTTGTGATATGACACCTATCATTTTCAGAAAAGGAAAGACATTGGCTTTCGACCTCCTCCAAAATGATAAAGAGCTGTCCAGGAAAATGCTGATTTTAAATTATCCTTCTGCTTCTCCTGATGAAGTAGTTTCAACGGGAGAGCTGTTCATTTTCTCTCTGTACAAAAAAGAAAACTGCCACTTCCTAGACGAGCTGCATTATTAAATATATGTCCAAACTTGTGCTCGTCAGGCACTGCTACTTTCAACATCGCCGTGCTTCCACCCACCAGTGCTGTTGGCCGCCCGTCAACACTCACTTAGAGTCTGTCTGCAGGTGCAACAGTGGTTAGATAATCTGCTCACACCAATGGACTGGAGCTGGAAACTTTTCGGAAAGGTAAATATATTATTAAACAGGTAATTCTTTTTGTTGTTTACATTTTAATTTATTCGATCTAAATTCATATAATATATTTTAAATAAAATTGCAAAATTTCAAATTATTCGTCTTGTTGTGTTAACTGGAGCTTTTTCTTGTCATGACATTTCTCCTTCCAGCTCCAGAAAAACTCTTGCATCTTATCTGTTGTGGCTACAAGAAAGGTTGCGACGCAAGAATAGCGGATTGGTGTGCTCTACAATTTGTCGCTGCTCAAGAGAAGTCAGAAGTGTGCAGCAACTCCCCTTCACCGTCTATCACTATGACGAGTGAATTATTATTATTATTATTATTATTATTATTATTAGCACCACACCTTAACACCCATTCGGGTTATAAGCACCAACGCTAATATTTAATGGTAGGGTGATCGTGAGATGAAATGGAGGACCTACAGTTTAACGTGGAATCCGAACCACGGTGGAGGCCTGGAATTCCCCACATTCACAAGTTGTGATTAATACACGTCTTGTCAGAGGTGAAGGAAGCGTTTGGCAATCAGATAAATCTGCGCCGGGACCGAGGATTGAACTCCAGACCCCAGCTCAGAAGCCCAACACCTTACCCCTAGATCACCAGGTCACTCAAAACATTAAATTTATTAATGAGGTGAGAGAATTTTGTGTGTTAACTTTAAGTAATTAACTTGGGGATGAATTTAGCTGTGACACGAGTTAAACTCATTTTTATTTATAACTAGGAGGCTAATTTACTAGTACATTTTTTTTAATTTTTGGATTTTCTACCATAAAATCCAAGCCTTTGACCTTAGGGGACTTTTTATATGTCATAAATTATGTGATTTTGAGTCAATCCTGAAATTTTCAACGTTCCGCTAATTTGTTCATTCTTTAAAATAATTTTTAGGCATTTATGGACTTTTAGAACTTTTGTGTCTCCTTAAAAAAAAGCTAAGGCTAGGATTTTAGGGTACTTTTGATATGTTGTAAGGCATGTAATTCTGAGCCTATCCTGAAACTTTCAGCTTTCTCCGAATTTTGTCCGGATTATTTGCTAATAATCCTGGGCTAAACGTTAAAATGGACCTGAAAGCGATAGGATGTAATGAGGTTGACTGGATATAACTATCTCAAGATAGGTATTGGTGGAGTACTTTTTCTAGTTTTCGAGTTCCTAATGCCGTAGAGTAAGTATTGATATAATCTTAAATCAAAAGCTATGTTATATTTACCAATCAATGAATATAATTAATTTTATCGGTATTTTGTGACAGGCAGTGAGATTAGATTGAAATTATGTTTTGCTTATTTAAAAAATAGTATGGATATGATAACATAGCCTAGACTCTTTATAATGTTTTGTAAATTCTACACTCTTATCTAATCATTAAATGATCACGTTTAGACCTGTCAAACAAGTGGTTCTCCATTCACTACTTAAAGCAACCCTAACTTTACAACATTAATTATCTATGAGGTTAAATACATATTATCAACTAATTTTACTATTCCAGGGTTTAATTGGCTCAATAAACATCAGGAACTATTTTATAAACCCACTTTCTTTAAAGTTCAATTGTTTTATAGTTAAATAATTAAATAAAATTGTTTTGGCATATATTAGTATACAGTTATTTATTTTATTTAAATAATTACACTAATTTTTTTAATCACCGTGACTTACTACGTGTTCAGGTCATACACATTTATGATAATTAGCCTACTCTAGTGGGAAAGGTATGAGGAAGGAACCATTTTAGAGGTAATCTACCCACATTTGCGTGGAAGGTGAGTTGTAAACCATCTAGATAAAACCACCCTCAGTAGACCTGACCGGGATTTGAACCCTAACCTCTCACTATTCAGCAGTCCTGTCTAATATTATAGTAACGTCTTAGAGCGTTCGGCCATTGAAGTGGGCATCATTATCGAGCAAATTAATACATCAAACAACATTTTTATACATTGTGGATGTTAGATACGAGTTAGAATAAAATATAAGCTGTTGATTAAACATAATTTACAATTAATAGATATGTATTCAAATTGATGGACGAACAATATGTAGTCCAAAAAACAATTTTAATTAAATTTCAAAGCCCCACACACTGATATAATTATGAACATTTAAATTTGAAAAATGGAATGGCATGAAATGGAAATAGTTCTGCAAACATTTAAAACATTTAGTAGAAATGATGTTTTAGAATGTATATGGACATAAATGAACAACAGTAATAGTAATTTAACTCACTCATAGTTTTTAATGAATAGTTAATTATACAGTTATAAACTTTAAAAGCAAATTAAATTCCTATTTTATTTTTGTACAACATGATTTATCCAACTATAGCTTTACTTAATTTAAATGCTATTAGCTTAATTCATATTTAAATATATTTTATTATATGTTAATAAAAGGAAGATTTTTTGTGTGTCATGAGCGTTGCATGAAATATATAATATGCCACATAGAGATCGGAAATTTAAAAATTAGTAGATCCTATGAGATGAAAAACTAAAATTTGGCAGTAGGGTTGAGTAACTACCCTATGTGAATAATAAAATCTAATAACGGTATATTTTAATTTGGGTCAGTAGTGGGGGGCTTTAAATAAAATCAATTTTTAGATGAGTTAGAAAATTCCAATTCGGCAGGGAGATATAGGCATCACTTAAAATAATAATAAGGGTCTGAAAATTTGCAAATATTAAATGGTATTCTGGGAGGAAAAAATCAACCACCCAAGATAAAATAAAAAATGGGAATGTGTGCACTTTAACAGTAGGGATACATGAAATGTATTAAAGAGGGGGAGAAGGGGACTCTAAATTGATTGACTATTTAAAAAAAACTGTGTCGAGCTTAGGCAATAAATACGTTCATTTTTGCACTCATTTTGGATGTTAGTTAAGATTGTATCCAAATATTTATTCTATCAGTTTCAATAATTGCCTTAGTATTGGCATAGTTAGTTCAAGATTGTACGAGGAGGATCCTTAAAAATGTTGATCACCAGATATTGAACGTCTTACTTTGATACAGTTTTGATGCGGATTACGTACGAAGAACGGGCCAAACAACTTCTCATATATAAATTAATAAGCCCATTTCCGGTAATTGAAATTACAAGAAAATGGCGCGACTGGTTTTTAAAAACGAGCATTCATTTTAGAGGTTAGATGTCTAGGATATTAGCAAAAATAGTAACCTAAAACTTGAAAAATTCCATTTGGGAATTGGTTGTATCTTTTCATTCTGTGTGGGCAGGGGTTAATCTGTACAGTAATTATTTGTTTACATCGCCATGGAAACCATTATTTGTTTATAAGTGTACATCGGTAAATAAAATATGTATCTCTAGTTAAAGATAATAAGACTTCTGTTTTTAATTGAGTTACTTGAGTGGTATTTTGCAACGAATAAATAGAGGGATAGGAGCTCTCGTTTTAAAGTTCTCATCGTGACGTAAGCGGGGAAAATATAGGTTTTGATTCAAAGTAAACACCGAAAGCTAAAACTCTATGTAGAATTAATAGCTTTTGACGAGTAAACGTTTAACTAAAAGGTCTAATGAGGGCCTATTAGATATACCATTTCCTAATAAAAAGTGCACTAATACGCAGCCATTGCTCCAACGATCCACCAGTATTTATTTAAATTGGATTATGTCAAATAAAAAGTTATTTATATAAAGAGAACATCTACTTAATACCAACTTCTGAAAATAAACATTTTCGAACATCATCTTTATTTCAAAATATACTCCAACCAAGAAATTCCTTTGGTCTGAAGACATTATTCACCATCATTGAAAATCTGCTTCAAGGCTTTATTTTTCCACGCCTACAATGCGGCCGCCCTCACCCCACTTTCCAATATTTTTCTTCACCGCTTCAAGTGGCTAGAAAGCTCATTTTGAAGTTGCAGTTTAGCCCAAGGCGACCTTGAGGATTGTTCCGCTTAGACTACGGAGGTTGGAACCTTTACAAAGAAAGAGTGTTAGCTCGGAAGGATTTCTTTAGAAGATAACGTTTGTTCAAGACCTGACTGGTCTTTTCTTACACCACTGTTTCCTCTAGAAGAAAAAAAATCAAGAATAAAACGGCGTAGTCGTTGTCATGAAAATATCGGAAAATGTATATTGTGTAAAAAAAATTGTGAAATTCAAACAAGAAAGGAAAAGAGATAAGAAAATACAGGATGATAAAAATATTAAAATTAATTATTAGGCTTATGCTATGCACACTGCTCAGATAATTATAAGTATGTGTTAATGTGTCTGAAAACTCATTTCTGAGTTATAAAAACAAAGTTGATCATCTCTACACATTAATTTTTAATTCTAAGAAATACACCCTATTTTGTATGTTATAATCAAAATGAAACTAAACTCTTAGTTCCATCAAAAATAAATACTACCAGTTTACTAATTTATTGAATTTAAAAAAATACATTACACATGCCAGTTGTACTAGTCTTATAGGAAAATTGTAAGTTAATATTTTCGACAAAATAGGAAATTGAAACCTTTAAATTTAGAATTTAGCAGTGTTTATTAAATATATATATATATATAAATTTCCCGTATACAATTTTTGTTATTGTATTGCGAGAATGTACGTTTATAATATTACTAACACTAATAATAATTGGGTTATCTAACGGTCTAGGCTCTATAGCTAGGAGGTAAGACTTATTTTCTGGGGATCCGAGGTTCAATCCTCGGTCCCGGCACACATTTATCTGATTGCCAAATCCTTCCTTAACCTCTGACAAGCCGTGTATTAATCACAACTTGTGAATGTAGAATGCTAGGCCTCCACTGTGGTTCGGATTCCACGTTTAACTGTAGGTCCTCCATTTCATCTCATAATCGCCCTACCACTAAACATTAGCGTAAGTGCGTATAGCCCGAACGGGTAGTAAGACGTGGTGCTAATAATAATAATAAATTTTATTTTTCTCAACCAAATTTTTAAAACGTCTAACAGTGTAATAAGGAGTGCTAACCCAAATTGTCAAAGTTCAATCCTGGTTATCTACGTACATTTCATTTACCCTAAAAGTTAGCCGGAATATACTATAGTACCATCGTGTAATTTACACCATAGTGGAGCAATTTAAGGTAATCTTGCTATATTTCTGTGTAAGCATAGGGTACATTAAGCTTTCATTAAAACTAATATGTCATTTTTTTCCCAAAATAATTCAGGTGCGTTAATTTTTACCAGTCACATCTCTACCTCTTTAAATTAATGTTTGTTGGGTTTTTCATTGCATTTCACTACCCTTTAGGGATCTACACATATATGAATTACAATGATGAAATAGTGTTGAGAAAGCAAAAATGTATAGGAAATGGATCCATATTTGAGAGTAGGAAGATCGCTAAACTGTTTAGGAAAAAACATCCTCTGTAAGCCCCACAGAGATTCGAACCTGGATCTCCTCGTCACGACAGGCAGTATATTGCGAGAGCAATACCGGCTTAGAGAATAACATTCTACCATAGAAGCGAATAAACTTGTATTAAAGTTAATTAATAAACAAAAAGGTGTTTTGTTTTTAAAACGAAACACACACAGCGAGCGTCCTTTTAGATTTGCTGGGGAGGTATTTGTAAATTCCACCAAGACGACAGAAGAGAAAAAAGAGGTTTGATTAAATTAACTTCATGCACCCTTGGTAAATAAAACCTAGCCCCTGAGTCACATAAAAGTGCATGTATACATACATTTTTAGCACCCCATCTTACTACTATCTTGGGGTCATACGCCACTTACTAACTACATTCTAACCTGTTAGGGGCTAGGAGAATTAAGTTTGGAGGGTGTGCACCTGAATTTGCGTGAAGGGAGAGTAGAAAACCATTTAAGAAAGACCACCCTCAGTACTCCAGACTGGGATCGAGCCCCTGTCTCCCCGTCTTCAGCAGTCAAGCCTATTGATAGAGTTGTTCCTTAGACCATGTGGCCACCGAGGCAGGCTTTGTTTTACTCACCGTTGTATCTAATAGCCTTGAGCTATTAATATCTAAATCCATGAGAGTAAAACCGGGCTTTTCATCCACTATTGTCATCACTGACAATTTTTTTGTTCCGTTCTAAATTTCTAGCTAGGTCAGTAATTCATTTTCCTGTTATTTTTATTTTTTTATTTAGCACTGCATCCTACAACCCGTTCGGGTTATACTCTTACTAATTACGCTAACGGATTAGAAATTGGGAAGGTTGAATTTAGAGGAAGTGAACCTGCATTTTCATGGAAGGAGAGGAGAAAACCATTTAGGAAAAACCTCCTCCAGTTCAACCGACCGAGATTCTAACCTCGATCTCCCCGTACTCAGCAGTCGAGGTCAACACGACAAGCGCGGTAGCCAACTACGCCACCGAGGCGGGTGTCAAATAACTAAACATTGTTGAAATTAAAGTTTAGTCATTCACAGTGATGAATTAACGGCCATGAGCTATGGTGTTGTGTTTGTTCATGAGTTAAATTGGTTTGTAAATATTTTTCTGACTGTTGATATGATCAGTCCATTCAAACACGATCAAGGGTGGTCTGAGAGATTCCAAGTAGCCTGTGACTAAAAAATATGATGGCTCTTAACATACACTTAGGCCCAGTTTCATAGTCAAATTTAGTACGCCTCAAGTGCGGCGCTACACTAAGTACATGACGACACCTACCTAAACCAGAATGGAATGGGCCAGTTTCCTATGAGAGAACAGCCCATTCCATTCGAGTTTAGGTAGGTGTCGTCATGGACTTAGTGTAGCGCCGCACTTGAGGCGCTACACTAAATACAAGACGAAACCTACCTAAACCAGAATGGAATGGGCCAGTTTACTATGCGAGAACGGCCCATTCCATTCGAGTTTAGGTAGGTGTCGTCATGAACTTAGTATAGCGCCGTACTTGAGGCGTACTAAATTTGACTATGGGCCAGTTTCATAGTCAGATTTAGTACGCCTCAAGTGCGGCGCTACACTAAGTACATGACGACACCTACCTAAACTTGAATGGAATGGGCCAGTTTCCTATGCAAGAACGGCCCATTCCATTCGATTTTAGGTAGGTGACGTCTTGTACTTAGTGTAGCGCCGTACTTGAGGCATACTAAATTTGACTATGAAACTAGCCCTATGAAACTGGCCCTTAGTATTAGTAAGTCTTGGGCTGAAGTGTGTCCATTATAATTACTCAACTACAGGTGGGCCATAACTTTAAGGCTGATTGCTCAGAAGCCACCCAACTTTAAAAGTAAGAACCTTCTAGAATAAACAAGCATTTGTAGGTTACAAGGCAAAGAAGGAGAAGGTCCAATTTTAATTCAAATTGAGTCAATGCTGCCGTCTGTTCGACAGTAAAGATACCTTTCTAATGAACTTTAGATTATCGTTAAAAGAGGTCTTTGCTATATTTAAATTAATTGTTTAAAAAAAGTAGTTTTTTTCTGTGGTCCTTACGAGGTTTGAAATAAATAAAAGATGTTCTCTTGGAAAATGTATGATGTGACTCCCCCAATACCCCCCACCACCCTCTTCCTCCTCGTAACCTCAATATATTTTTCTGTCAACATTGATAACATTTTAATATATTATTAGTGTTATTGTATAGGTATCGATAATATCTATCAATAATGAAAGTTGCGGATCACATGAAATTATGTACGAATACAGAAGAGTAACTTTGTAGATACAAAATCACATATCCCCTTTTATTTTAAAAAAAAATCAGGTAATCCTAATATTATATTTAACGTTTTTTAATATACTTTATATTAATTTACATTAATTTTAAAATTGAATTCATATCTCAACAGCTTATTTTACATTTAAATATCTCATTTTTTTGAAACTTTTTTTTTGTCTGTTTACATAACCAGTTATAATGTAACGTACGTTCTTTTTTACATTTCATTGGAATGAATAATTCATTTTGTTTTCCTTGACGTCAGAATGACATCAAATATTTAAAAGCGTATTATTTTTAACTCATACGTTGAAGGATTAACAGAGGGAATTAGAGAAAGGAAGAGCGAGATTTTTAAAAAACACACACAAGCAAAACGAGGTCAACCCAGCACATCTGTAACATGAAAAATAAAATTCTGCCATGCTTATGTTTGTGTGTGCTGGTTTAAACGTGTTCTGTTTTTATAAAGTAAAGACTATCTTAAAACCAAGCATATTTATGGAGTTTTACCTTTGTTTGTATTTTATGTTAAAGACTAACTTGACCCGAAGTACGTTCAAATTAACTTTTTATTTTATGTATCATAGAATAGCTTATATATTATACAAATCTTTTTTTTTAAAGACAAGCTTAAACATGTATCGCTTTAGAAAATATATTTTTAGATACCAACTCTGTTTAGAGCTACGTTATACACATTAATCATATCAACAAAAGAAAACAAATCATACGTTACAGTGTGGATTATGATTAAGCTGTTGGTAAAAGAGTTGGAGTGCCAGTTGAATTCACTCTCTTGTTTCTGTACTATTATGTTTAAAATATTAAATTAATCATTTTAGCACCGTATCTTACTACCCATCTGGGCTATACGCCTATTATTAAATTACGTTAATGGGTTTAGGGATAAGGAATGTTATATTTTGATTAAGTGTAGCCTCATTTGCGTGATGGGAGAGTAGAAAACTTTTTTTCTAACACTCTCAGTACACCTGAGATTTGAACCTTGATATCTAGTCTGCTGAAAGAGTAGCACGTTATATCACACGCCCACCGAAGCGGGTCATTATTAATTACTTTGGTTTGTCGGGATATGATTGATAGCTTCCAATAAATATTTAACAGCCATTTATAGTATTCAAATATATTATTTAGTATTTATCTATAACGAATACGTTTTAATGGGCATGGCCAAATAACTGCCTAGCAGACGATATATTTTTTGATTAACACGGCTCAGAGTAGGGTAGCAATACTCTCGCGAGTATAAATGTGAGTTATCCCCCCCAAAAAAAAAATTTTTACATAGGTTAGAAACATCTTATTTCAAACATATGTTAGATTCTAGTAGGAAACCTATATAAAATTAACATCATGACATATGTTTTCAAATAAAATTATAATATTGGGTCGTGAGGCGAAACAAAACAAGAACGGCACATGAGCTTTCCGGACAATGAATCAGCTGTGCACTGTCGGACCCCATAGGACGTGGATATGTTTCAGAAGCAATAATCAAATCGTTGATATGAAGATATGTTAACATTTAGTTTCTATTAGTATTTTCTATTATTTTATTTTATATAAATATTTATTCTTATGTTCATAATTTTTTCAAAGATTTAGATTTGAATTCGAATTTCTGGATTCGAAAGTAAATTGTAGAATCAAATTAGATACTCGGATTTGTAAAATAGTGGTTTTGACCCTTCTCTAAAAATGATATAATTGTCGAAGCTTGGTAATATAGAGAGAGCAAGGATGACGGAAGCCTGGGAAATCGTACCGTATATAGTTTATTGTTAAAGTTACAAAACACACTAGGAGCCCGTGGCGCGTGAGTGGGCTTGACGGATGGTGACTGACTAGTCTACACATAACATGGGGTCTTGACTCATACGAGTCTCACCAGTAGCTTAATTGTTGTTCGCCTCAGGCAAAACTTTTTATGATCTATCACAGACCCTAGCGCTACAGTTGTCTATGCCCGCCACCAAACGCATACGTCACAGTTGGTTTTAAAATTTTGTTGGGTATCCTAAGCTGATGGCGCACAGGAAAAAGAAAGCTGAAGTTATTTCAAACCCCGCTGATGATGCAATTTTGTAATTGAATTAAGGTTCGTCATGTGATTACATCTCCTCTATTCTCGTTTTTTTTTTTTGAAAATGTGTAAATAGTTCCAAAGTAAGTGTGATAAAATCCTTGTGACCTCTGGCGCAGTAGGACAACAGCTACAGGGTTTAACGGAGCATACAAGTTAGAGGTGGCCAACATGTACTTAAATGTACCCACAGGTCGCATGAATGAGAAGTGAAATTCACCACACCATGTTAAAACTGAAAAATTAGGTTGCTCATTAAAATAGCACACACAATTTGAACAAGTTTATTAAAACATGTACGCTTTAACTACTCAATTATAAATAACTGCCTCACACGTAAATGATGAAAATGGGCCAGATTGAAAATGTAAGATAATTTAATGGGAAATTGGACAATCCTCTTGTCTGAAGGCAAAGATGAAACGAAATGTTGGGAAATAAATTGGAGGGAAGTATTGGATGGGAGGGCTGTGTCAATTACTCATTCAGAAAGCGGAATGCTTTCAATTATATGCAGGAGATTTAGTTTTAACCAGCAAACGCAATTATGAACAAGATTATTTTACTTTGAGAGCTAGCAAACTAAAATTAGAAACATTGGTATGACCAATTTGACACTTCCCAACGGTTAATGGTCCCTATGGACACAGTGTGGCTACTGACCCTTAAGAAAATGGATTCAGTAAGGCTTATAAGAACCTCATGTAGTCAGTTCAACTACCGTACTCTAAGAACCTCATGCATCCAGTACTAATACCATCCTCTAAGAACCTCATGCAGCCAGTATGACTACTGAACTCTAAGAACCTCATGCAATCAGTACTAATACCATCCTCTAAGAACCTCATGCAGCCATTACTAATACCATCCTCTAAGAACCTCATGCAATCAGTACGACTACTGAACTCTTAATAACCTCATGCAGCCAGTACTAATACCATCCTCTAAGAACCTCATGCAGCCATTACTAATACCATCCTCTAAGAACCTCATGCAATCAGTACGACTACTGAACTCTTAAGAACCTCATTCAGCCAGTACTAATATCATCCTCTAAGAACCTCATGCAATCAGTAAGACTACTGTCCTTTCTCAACATGCTCTTGACACTGGCCAGGACTATAAACTGTATTCCTTTTTCCTTTCATTAAAACCCCTCTTAAACTCTCTATAATTAATCTAAGTAAAATATATTGATATTTTTGAAATTGTTGGTATAGGTTACACTACTTCATATTTCTACTTGATTTGTGTTAGCTTTACAACCTACAAAATGTTTATAAAATCAATAGTTCTATACAATTGTAAATAACTTTTAATTGTCAAAAATAAGTAATCAGTAAACTACTTTAAAATGAATTACTCTTGGAAAAATAAAGAGAAGATGCACTCCCCAGATTTTTCTTTTTAAATCAAAATAATTTAAGCACATTTCGAAAAAAAAATTCAGATTAAAATATTTTTTTTAAACAAACCTTTAAAAAATTCCCTTTAAAAAATAAGTAATCGATGTCATTTATCACGTTAAATACTAGCCAATTATAAAATTTGAACAAATTATTAAATACATTTAAACTTCGTTTAGTTTTAGAATAAGAATCAAAATCACAAGAATATATTTTATTAGCCTCTTTTTTAGATCACGGTTACGTAAAATTTCAAGATCCATCATAATCCAGTGGTTGAAATATCAATTAATACAGTACTTTATCTTTATGTTAAAGTAAAAAAGTCATATGCAGCATTTCTTAGAACTAAAACTAAAGTTTGATGGCGTGGATATTTTAATTGTTGTAACGCTAGTTTCACTAAATAATAAAGTAGCAGTGGTAGGTAGCTCAAACGGAAATGATATAAAAATAAATAGTAATCAGAACAGCGTATCAAACAAACAGGTGAATTGTTATAGTTGAAATAATGTAATCATAAACAATGATTCATTAATCAGGATAATCTAATTTAGTATTGTTAGTTAAGCCAAAGTAATGTTATTTCCTTTTCGTTCTCAAGTTGTCTTTATTACCGGAGAGTTAAGTCATTTCAAGCGTGTAGCATCTATATTCAATTAGGCATTACCGCTACATACATATTTAAGCTCATCTCTGTAGACCCTAAATTGAATCGTGTAATCTAATAATGATGAGTGACAATCCATTTCTATTTGTGCATGTATAACTGTATGGCTCGTTGCAATAGTGTATTCCCTTTTCCACCTATGAGGTTACACCTAATTTACATTTTGAAAATATTTACTTCAATAAAAAAATAATATATTACCTGCATGATAGTGAATAAGACTCGTGTTTACTGAAGAGAGTTTTTGCTGCACATTGTAAACCTTGCAATAATGTAGTTCAAAACGTTAAAATGTTGTTAGCGAGCAACACCAGGGCGGCCCTTAGCAAACGAAGGTCCCTGGGAAAAAACGTCAATTGCGGGGCCCCCAGTTATTTTCCTAAAGCCTCGTCCCTTAAATGATAAAAAAAACTTAGTTTTTGTTTAATGTCATTACAGTAGTTTAAACTGTTTTGCTAATTTTCAGCCGTATAAGGTAACAGGTAAGGTCCTAAAAAGTAAAATCATT
>CABFVX010001962.1:85127-130833 GCA_902151425.1 Timema shepardi
ATGTCCACAGGTAATACGTTGCTAGATCTACCACGGTTACGTAATTATTATTATTATTATTATTATTATTATTATTAACACCACGTCTTACTACCCGTTCGGGCTGTACTCACTCACGCTATTGTGTAATGGTAGGGTGATTGTGAGATGAACTGGAGGACCTACAGTTTAACGTGGAATCCGAACCACGGTGGAGGTCTGGCATTACCCACATTCACAAGTTGTGGTTAATACACGTCTTGTCAGAGGTGAAGGAAGGGTTTGGCAATCAGATAAATCTGTGGCGGGACTTGGGATTGAACCCCGGACCCCCAGCAAAGAAGTCTGACACCTTACCCCTAGACCACCAGTTCACCCACGGTTACGTGAAACCGCAGATAATACTGAACTATTATATAAGATTAAATTCATGTAATATACATAAATACAGTAAAGTTTAATTGATAAATTATTCCCAGTAAGACATTACAAACATTAAATAAAGTAGGCCTAATAACCACTGTAATGTATGACTATAGTGTACTTACTATTTTCTATTGTTCTTGTTGCAACGATCACATGATGATGATGATGATGATGATGATGATGATGATGATGATGGTGATGATGGTGATGATGGTAACAACGGTGATATGAAAGCACTAAGCCCACGATGAGGGGATGAAGTGGGGTGATGCTGTAGGCATTATAGCTTATAAAGCTATTTTTTTTCTTTGATTGAAAATAAATAAAATTGGGCAGTGAATTCTGCACATTTAAAAATTAATGTTAGAAGCCATGTTTTTATAAATATAAGGGTTGATATCTCCCCAATACTTAATATTTTTTTTTCAAAATGAAATTGATCTGCAGGCTTATAATGCTACAAAGAACAATTGTGGCAAACTTTGGATTAGATCGGTCAATGCGTTCAAAAGTTATCGTGAGACATATACACCACAGAAATACAAATTCCATTTGGTGGAGTTAAAACTGAGAGCTCGCTTCAATCGTGCAATATATCAACCCATATGATTATGTTTTCCCCTCTGTCACCTAAACAACCATGGGGCCCCCAAATTGCAGGTCCCTGTGGGGCCGCAAATTTGCACACCCCTAAGAGTGGCCCTGAACAACACATACAATTATATAATTATATTATAGATAATAAGCTGTATTTTAATAATATATAATATTGTACAAATGTTATAAATAAAGGAAACCCGCCTTGGTGGCGTAATTGGCTAACGCACTTGTCGTTTTGATCTCAACTGCTGAGGACGGGGAGATCGAGGTTCGAATCTCGGTCGGGTGAACTGGGGGTGGTTTTTCCTAAATGGTTTTCCACTATCACCTCCACGCAAATGCAGGTTCACTTCCTCTAATTCAACCTTCCCAATCCATTAGAGTAATTAGTACTTAAAGCGTATAACCCGAACGGGTAGTAAGACACGGTGCTAAATATTATTATTATTATAAATAAGGAAAAGTTTTTTTACAATACGTGTTTTGCTTCAAATTTATCAGTTAAACAAATCTCACTATAAAATGTTATTATTTTATACAAAATACAAAAGCTTTTGAATTCATTGGCCTATTGTTTTTCACCTAATTTATGTAGCATATACACTCTGGTTGGCTCTCAGTTTCAAAAGTTTAAATTAAACTCAGATATTTGAGTGTAACTACAAATATTATCTCGTATGTAAGCTTAGCTCAAAAATTGTTTATAAAAGTAGTCTCGTTATGTCATATTTTAAGTATGAGATTTGAAAGAAGTAAAAAAGTATGTTAAAAAAAATATTGCTACTTTTTATTCTACTACAGATTAAATAATTTAACTTGAGAGCTTTGACACGAATTGTGAAAGGAAAGCTGTAATCATAAGATGCCATATCTTGCGATGTTTTACTGTCTTAATAATAATTGAACAAATTAAACTAATTTATGAAACAATAAAGTTAATTATTGATAAATATATCTGGAATAGATTTCTGTGATACAATTAATGTCACCAGCTCTGTGATAAAATTAATATATTATTTGAAATATTCACTTTTGTAACAACGGTTGGTATTCTATAATTTTCTAATACTCCACAGCAATCTTTCACAATATCTAAGAGAAGTATGCATGAATGATATTGGCTCATTACGTGTTGATATGGTGAATGTTTTAATCGTCCTGCATTTAGTGTAGCGCCGCACTTGAGGCGTACTCAGAAAAAAAATATTTTTATTATTATTTAGCACCGCGTCTTACTACCCGTTCGGGTTATACGCTTTAAGCACTAATTACGCTAATGGATTAGAAATTGGGAAGGTTGAATTAGAGGAAGTGAACCCGCATTTGCGTGGAGGGGTAGTGGAAAACCATTTAGGAAAAACCACCCCTCAGTTCACCCGACCGAGATTCGAACCTCGATCTACCCGTCCTCAGCGGTTGAGCTCAACACGACTAGCGCGTTAGCAAACTACGCCACCGAGGTGGGTCAGAGAAATAAAATAGACTACCTTTTAAGTTCATATTTAATGGTATATGTTTAGATAATTAGTCCATTATGCTACATTAACTAATATTCATCCATGGGAAAAAATGTGTAGGTCTAATTTTTAATGAAGGGGAGTATATTGTTTGTATTATAAAGGCAATTATGTATTGTTTTAATGAAATTTAATAAAAACTTAAGCACTGATTTAAACAGTAATAAACTTCTTTATTTGAATTGTTTATTTATTACTTTTTGCCACCACGATTTACTAACCATTCGGGATGTATTTCTTATTAAAAATCAAGTTTCAAGTTTTGATGTTCTGTGCTAGACATCAGTTTCCCACATGACTATGTGTAATGAACATACATATATGCATATGTGAAGAAATTCTGGTTGGCCTGTTCCTCATTGAGGCATTAGTGATGTAGGCCTATACTGTAGTCTCAACCGCACCTACACACACCTAGCATTATTTGGACCTATTTGAGTCCGCGGTAAAACTAATAGTAATATAATATGGGATACTAATGGACGTTATAAAATAAACTGTAAATGGTCTAACATTCAAAAACTTTGTTTTCAATTTTTTTACATTATAATACGCACCAAATTATATTAAAATATATTAGATAAATTTTACGTTTAATATATTTGAAGCATTGGTTTATTAATGTGTCTCTAAATAGCTATTCTGAGATATTAATATTTAATTTAAAAAATATATATATTCTTTACCCAAATAAATATACTTTTGGCAGAATTTTATACAAACTTTGAAGTTAAAAAAAACACTACAACTAATCTTTTGGCTCAATTCAAGTAAGAAAAGGGACGCGATTAAATATCATTTACGACTTTTATATTTGTTATGTTATAGCACATTATTGGTTCAAACTTCATTCGTAGTTCACGTAGGAATTAGGTGTTGTAAAACTATTTTCAGTAATCATTTTATGAATAAAAAAGTCACCAGCTGTACTGAGAAACTCTATTTTTTAATAGAATATGTTAACTTAAAAACATTCTTATATTTTTTACGATCTCATTTTATTTACAAATTTATTATTGCAGCGCAAACAAAAATTTAATAAAATTGGCTACTCATTTGTTAACAATATCCCAATTCCAATTTTCAGGTGAAGAACCTTATTTGACAACCTATAAAGACTACTAGATCTAACTTTATGTATTCATAGGTCTGGTCATATATATTACCAATAGTTACAAAATAATGTTATAAAGTTTGCTGCAAAAATGTGTTTTTGTATTTTCTAAAATGTACTTTCTATACTAAAAAATTGAATTGTCTGTATATGTTTTATTGTTGTTTTTATTTTGTTGAAAAGTACCATAATAAATCAACACAAGCAACAACAACAACTAATTATATATATATATATTTATATTTAAATATATATAAATTTCTTACATAAAGAGAAAGTATTATGATCGTGAAAAAAAAAATCAATCTCGAGATTATGACAAATTATTATATTTTATGTTAATACGAACCGAAAAGAATGGATTTTTCAATTAGGTCTTTCTGTCTGTCTGTCTGTCTGTCCACCTGCCTGCCTGGCCACGAATACAAAATGGTTTGATGAATTTTGTTTAAACTTAATATTTTGATTTAATAGGGCTATAGCACAAAAGTTTTTATTTTACCATAGCCATTCAATTAAGGATAACTTACCGGTGAGGATTTTTTCTAATCCAAATTTTTAGAAAATGGATATAACGAGTTTGTTTAAAATGCATATTTAGGATTTGTTAATTGGAACAAATTGCACTATGTAATTATTTTTGGGTAAATTTGGTTGAAGGGGACCGATGATTGATTTTTCAAAAACTTGAATTATTTTGCAAATGGATCTAACGATTTGGTTCCAAATGGGTATCTTGGAGTATTTGAAGTGAATAATAACCTTGTATCCTTTATTTTAGGTATACATTTGATAAAAGGTAGTTTTTTATTTTTGAAAATGGGAAGTATTTGATGTAAACATGACAAATAAAGCTAAATACTTGTTTTTTTTTTGGTAAATTTGGTAATGGCTAGTTTACTGAAGACATTTTAAAATTTTATAATTAAAAAACTAACGATTTGGTTCAAAATTGATATTAGAAAACTATCTTACATATCAATAATAGTATTAATAGGTATATTGATAAGTATAGTTATTCGAACACAGATTAAAAACCATATGCCTTATTTATAAATAATTTGATTTATAATTTAAATGTGATGATATTGTCATGTGAATAAAATTAAACTATATTTGTATAGGAGCAATATTTCTTTATTTTGGCCAAAAAGGTTTTGCTATAAAAACTGTAAAAACACTGACGTTAACTCGCGCTACCAACACTTGGTACATTATGTAGATCAAATAAAATGTACATAAATAAAACTTTTAACAATTCAAATTTGAATATTTGTATGATTCACACATACTCATTACTTAATCGAAAAAGCTGTCAGTGTCTTCATAGTAAAATATCTATTTAAATTATTGAAAATTATGGTAATTAAAATAGTTGAGTTAAATATACGAGAGAAAACTCGCATCGTTGCCACACCATTGACAGCAACAAACATTTAAGTCTGACAACTATTTTTGTTGATATTTAATTATAAAACCTAGGGTACCTTGTTCAAGGATTATGTCCAGAAAATTGGACAATTTAAAAGTGTCTCGTTACTTTAATACTTTTGGCGTAGCTATAAACAAAATACAACTTTACCCTTTCTTTGTTTCAATGTGTATACGCAATAATATATGAATACATAACTATAAATGAATTAGACCTAAATAAACCGCATATATTTTGGTACATAAATAAGTGTTCATGCGAAGTGAAGAGGACATAAAATAATATACGACATATTTATGTCGTTCGAAAGAATATTTTCTAATAAAAAGTTGTTTCATGGCTTATCAATTCTACTTTACCAAGTTTTATTACGGTAAATGTATATGTGAAGGGCGCAAAAAGGGTGAAAGAGGGGGCGGAGGGCTGTAGTTGGATATTTGAATCCGTTGCCACAAGTTAAAATCAGCCTATGAGCACAGTAAAATTAATTGAAAAGCGCCGCAAGTTAGCGAGAACATTAAACAGTAAATGGGGGGGTGGGGGGGTGTTTGTTACCCACCATGCCCCCTTAGGGTAGATAAAAAGGGAACGAGATGGAGAGCCCTGGAGTGTGTGAAAGGGGATGTATTTAATTTTTTGAAAGGGGGAGAATTTAAGGGAAGGGGATGGGCTCGTTGTATGTGGAGGAGGGGTGTTTGAAATGGTGACTGCCTACCGGAATGTGTAAATGTCATCAATTTTAAAACGCTGTAAAATACCCCCTGGGAGAAACTTCGTCATGTAGAAATTAGTGGTAATTATAATGTTCAGCAAGGTTTGAACAACATTAGAATTAATTAGCAAACTGTTTTATAGTTGACAAACATTTACCATTTCTGAAAGTCACTAGACTGGCATGCGTTGTCACTTCCGTTATCGAGAATTCCTCCAGAGACAGAACTGGGTGTGGAAATATGCAAGTGACGTGGGTATGTAAAAAAAAAACAATAGCTTTGTATTGACATGGGATTTAAATATTTAATATGCATGACACAAAATATACATAAACACATTAAATAGCCGTGTCGTTGATATTTGGGTGAAATGGATTTTGTGACTCGATAGTCTATTAAAATTCAGAATTGTAAAGAGGGAAATTGGCCAAAATTGTATAAGGTATTTAATCTGCTCAATAATGTCAATTTAAATTTAATTCAAAAAAATGTGTTGTATTTTGTGTTAAATCTTAGATACATATATACTACGTCTAGCAAATACATAAACATGCACAAAATGCATTAAGACCTCAATTAGCGTCCAACAAGTGTAGGGTATATTTATTATATTTTATTTAAAAGCTGAGATAAATTAGTGTAATGACGTGTATACAGGTATTAACATGTATCAAGGCCTAAATAACGAACTATTTGATAGTCACATGGTATACGTCCTTAGGCGTCAGTTTCGGTGTATAAATGTACATGGTTCGAGTCCTGTTTATGTTAACTGCGGGTACTTTTATCATAAACGATTTTACACTCTCCCTCCTCGCTATCGCAGTTACATTTTCTCCAAATTCTACTGTTCTGATGTCTACCATATAAGTGTAAATATTTGGGTAACTAGCTTAAAATAATTATATTTGACTGTTTTATTTTTTTATAAACTAATAATAATACCTCTTCAATAAGCCTACTATAAATTATTTGACTATAGACTGAGATTTGGTTTTTTTTAAAATTTTAAAATAGTTATGAATGCAAATAATAAATAAATAGCCCTTAACATGTTCTATTATTTATTAGTCGTTTTGTCTTACGACGGGTTCATTCCTTTTGTTGTAGAACTAAACAGACCACCAATACGCCCAAACTTCTGCCTCCTTCATCTACCAGGATTTTATTTTTTCAAGTCATTTGATATTTTAATCCTCCTCTTTCCTAAGCTCCTCTTTCCCTCAACCTTTCCTTTTATGACGTCGTGTAGAAGGCAGTTCTTCTTAAGGGTGTGTCTTATTCAGTTTGCTTTGCACGACACAATCGCCTTAACTTTCTCATATTGTGTATCATAATTTCAAAGAGCATTTTTTAAATTAGGTTTTTAGTAAACTACAATCAAATACAATTTCCTCATAAAAACACACATCATAATCTTATCACAATAGTCACTACATATGTAGATATTTTAAACAAACTTTTTCAAATATATTTTACAAAATTCAAATTTTCAAAAATGAATTATTTTGTAAGCTACCTTAAAACTTTTACTCATAAAAAAATTATTATTATTATTATTATTTATTAATAAAAACTATTCCCTGATTCCCATTTTGAATTCAATCTTCAAGTTCACTTTCCAAAATATTCAAATTTTCTTTAATTTCCTGTAACTAAGCTACCCTTAAATTAATTTATTATATATATATATGTATATATATGTATATATAGGCCCTATATAAGTATATTGAACGAGAATCTATATTAATTTTCTAGAATTTTCTATGATTGGAGAAATTCTAATACTATACGAACTTAATTTATCCACAACTTCAGAAATAATATTCTATCCACAGTAAAATAATGAATATTCAATTAAGCATGGAAATTGCAATTTGTAATAACGTTGTATTCATGTCAAAGCCCATACAAAGCATGCTCAATTCTTTAATTGTAAGAAAATACTGATCAGCCAAGATGGGCAACAAAACGTTTATTTTATGGTTTCATAAAAATAATATTTTCTAAATTATTTAGTAAAATATTTTTTTTTGTAATATTTATGTTAGATAAATTTGGTTTTGAATTTATGTTATACTAATATTCAGGGAAATTGAATTAAAATTTTAAATAAAATTGGCACTAAGCGTTGCACATTTTTTTTTTACTTTGATGCATGTTTACTTCTTTAAAGCCAATAAATATTAACTAATTTTCAGAGAACTGTAAAATTCTGTAATAAACACCTCAGATGGTTATATACCTATACTGTACTAAAGGCACCTTAAATATTTAAAAAATAAAACAAAACAAGTATTTGTTCCAAACAAAATGACGGACTTTGTATCTTCTTTAATAGCACACTATCTAGTGCATACACGGAATAGACTACAGTAGCCCCGTGGCTTCTTTGGTGCTGACTGACAGCTCACAGCTGACTTCTGACAGTCAACATTTAGGCGTATTCCTAAATGTTGACTGTCAGAAGTGACAGCTGCTAAACACACATTCATGCAGATCATATGGTTCGGCGTAGGGATACATAATTTGGTCTGGTAACTTTTCAAAGCTGTCAGTCAACACCAAAGAAGTCATGGGGCTACTGTATTTTCTTTATACGTATCTATTATTTATCTGTGTGTCTACCCTGATACGCCAATATTGGCGGTCTTAAGGTAAAGTGCTCGCCTCAGGACCCGATGTTCGTGGGTTTAAAACCGGCTGGAGTCAACGGATTTTTCTTGAGCTATAAAAAACCTGTGGCTCAACTTCCTGCGTAGGATAAGTATAGGCGTCTTTCCCATGTGCTGTGGCATATAGTTAACCTTGGAAAGTATGTGAAAATAACTTTCTCGGCAAAATTGATAGGCCCTTTTGCTTTCTTTCATATAAATTATTGTGTTCTGGTATATTCATTCTGTTCAGAAAATACACGTTAAATACCCTGAATAAATAAAAATAAATAACTACCATGAGAATCTTAGTTACAAAATGAGTCAAATTATGTATAGTTAAAGACGCTGAAATAAGTATGCTTTTAAGTGGTTTACTCAGTACCTAAGAACAAACAAAAAATATTTAAATATTTTTTTTATTAGAAATAATAGTTTTCTTTTATCAAGAACTTTGAAATGGAAAATTATTTTTAAGGAGGGTAGGACTAAAAAAAATTTTTATGCCTCTTTCCCGTATCTTTTCTCATTTCTCATACACATTATTGGTGACTTTTGCCTCTTTTTTTTTTCTTCTTCTAAAAGGTAATGCACACGTTTAAGTTCATCTCTTATCACTGAATCTTTAATTTCCTTTTTGCATATCGTTGGAAGCAATTCACCGAAAATCCATCATTCCACGATAAGAGAGCAAGAGAATGAAGCCGAAATGACCCGGCAAGCACGTCGCGAAATGGAGGGATTAATCAAATGCTAACTTCCCCTCCCACGAGATTCACTCTTCTCTTATATACAACCCGCATCCACAATCTCGACGAAAATGACACTTCAAAATTTTGAAGAAAACTAGAGAATAGAATAGATATAAAAATGTAAAAATAAAAAAATAAAAAAACGAAGAAATATGTATAATTTTGTTCGTATCAAATTATGAACAGTAATTTATTATTTGTGCTCTACTCCACTGAATTATAAATATGCATCAATCTATGAGCGAAATAATGAAGGAATCAAAGTTTAGGTATAAAGGACATTAGCTTTATCCACTCTCTAAATATAATGGATTGACATTGATAGGGAGATCAGTACTTGTGTTTTAGTCGTGTGTACTTAGGGTGATTTTTACTAAATAGTTCCTCATTATTTAGAAACTGATGTGGGTATATTTACTCTCAATTCTATCTTCATCAACCTACAATATTAGTATGTGAATAACCTGAACGTGTAGTAATACGCGATGCACAAAATTAAAAAATAAAAGTTTAGTACCAACCAGTTCCACTGATCATTAGTTAGATTGCGATTCCCGGCGTTAAGTAGCAAGTGTGAGATTAATTAATTCATTATCCTAGTCAGTGGTCAGGCGAAATTATCTTCTAGCTCAACAAGTCTGATTTAACGGCGAGAGTAAGTTGGGCTTCGTATCTCAACCTGTTTTACTGAGATAAGTTTTTACCCAAAGGTTTTTCACTCTCTCTCTCCACACAAATTTGCGTGCATTTACTTTATATTTTTTTCTGTAAATCCTTCTCCACTAGTGTAATTGTGTAATTAATTACGAAAGGGTAGAGTAAACACAAAATAATAAGTGCTCTGTCCTATGTATATCAAGTTATAGCTCATATGTTAGAAATAGTCATGCGTTTGAAACTACATGATAGATATTATTAATTACATGATGAATAGTGTGTCTTTTTAAGTTAGAATGGAAGGAATTGCTAACTAAGGTCCTTATTTTTTCAGTTTTTACTTAAAAAAACGTTTTTTTAACAAAACCAATTAAAACGTGGCTTTAATAGATACTTTTAGTTTAATTTTCTACACATTCTACAGTGTTTTTTGTTGAGTAATGTTGTTATTATTATTATTATTAGCACCGCGTCTTACTACCCATTCGGGTTATACGCACTTACGCTAATGTGTAATGGTAGGGTGATTAGTGAGATGAAATGAAGGACCTACAGTTCAACGTGGAATCCGAACCACGGTGGAGGCTTGGCATTCTCCACATTCACAAAATGTCTTGCCAGAGGTGAAGGAAGGATTTGATAATCAAATAAATCTATGCCGGGACCGAGGATTGAACCCCGGCCGCCAGCATTGAAGTCTGACACCCTACCCCTAGACCACCAGGTCACCTGTGAGTCATGGCTATTACATATTTTAATCAAGACTTTTTCTCTTCATTTAACAAGTTTCTGGTCAAATGCAGCTTATTTTCATGCCAATATTGCTCGCTGTTTTATACAGTAAACCACCCTTTTGTTATGTAGGTCCAGAGAGGTGGATATAAGAGGGTGGGGGCTTGAAAAACCTCTGAATATCATTTCCCCATCCGTCCTTTTTGAACTGAATTAGTGAGAGTTCCACATAAACGTATACAAACTTTTAAATAATGTATGAATCATTGTATGTATGTTATTTAGTTTGTTAGCACCGTGTATTTCTGCCCGTTCAGGCTATACACATATTATGTACTAATTACGCTAGTCAGTTAGGGAAAAGGAAGGTTGAATTTATAGTAAATGTGCCCACATTTTCATGGAGGAAGAGTGGTAAACCATTTAGGAAAAACCATCCTCGGTACACTCCACCTGGATTCGAGCCTTATCCTCACTGTCATTAGTAGTTTAGTCTATTGTGAGAGTGACGCCTTAGACCATGTGACCACCAAAGTAGGTATAATGTATATTATTTAACATTGAAACCCCTATATCTTTGTTGGAAAAGTATACTTGGGCGCAGACACGTATCCAGAAGGGGGGGAGGGGCCTTGTGGGGCTGAAACCTCCACCACCCGAAATTAAAAAAAAAAAAAAATCTATTATATAAAGATAAAAAATTGTATAATTATCTTGTAATAATATCTTGTCTTTTTGTAATAGATAACTAATTAAAAATACAGTAGTAATTAGTTTTTTCTTTTTCTTAACCGGACTAAACATCGTGAATAATAAGATGTAATATACTCATAAATTCCTCCACACACTGAAATAATTTCATTTAAAAAAATTATAGTTGAACCATTTTTACATTCACTAATAATTAATATTCTTTTTATGACTTTGGACAGAAAAGTTAATAGTTTTTTTTATAAAAATGTATGTAAAACTAGCATATCTTCCTAAAATTCATAAAAAGTATATCACTTATTAGTGAATGCAAGAACATATTTACTTCAATATATTTTTGTACGAAATCTTGATATATTTTTCTTTCCGTGCAGGTCTAATTCGACCCTCCCCCCTCCCCCCCGTTGTTTATTAAAGAGATGATCGTCGTCGTCGAGCAAGCTTGGGTGTGAGACATATCAAAGATTCAAGATTCTACTAAACTTTATTATTTTTATATTCAATGGTCTAATTTAATTTGGTACAGTAATCGTAATAGTATGACACTCAACAAAATCCTCCACACACACATATATAAAAAATCCACCTTACCCCTGATTTGCATATATAGTTAAATACAAACATTATATACATGTTACATTAACATTTTAGTGGAACCCTCCCGGAATAATTAGATTTTTACTCCCTTGGCGTTTTTGTGAATTTTAGTTATTTTAAATATTTTTCAATATTTTTTTTATCACGATTTGAATCTCATTATATATTCATTTGAAATTGAAATCATCTAGTTCCCCATTTAAATGGTAATGATATACATATCAAACTGATTATAAAACATAGTAACATCTCCTCTGTAGATAGAGATTAGGAAATGAAAGCTTTAGGCCCTTCGGGAGCAGACTATTTACTGACCAGTCCAGGTTTGCGATCCTCTAAGGCCTTAATGCCACTTAACTCGGCTTTATACTGAAGAGTTTGTCGTGTGTTTTGCTCTAGTTTTGGAGGCCAGGTGGTGTGTGAATCAAGAGCACGACGCCTGGAACCCCGGACGCCGTTCGGGAACGTGTTAGGCGAGAGAGCGAAATCATGTTCCCTTCCTCTGAGATTGTGCTTCTGTCCGGCCACAATTCTGGCTTTTACCCCTTCCTCTCAAAACGTCCCTACTCTGATTTCCACCCGTTTACCCTCCTCTCTTGAACCCTGCTTCTCCTTTTCATGCCAGAAGCTTCCCTCCCCGTCCCTCTTAACACAGTCCTAACCCGCCCGGACTCTAATCAGTTGAGAATAAACTGTCACAACTCGATTAATTAGATCTAGTGTTCTCGCTTTGAAGTTTTGGATTGTATCTAGTGCCAGGATGGTGTGTTTAGAGGCACTTAACACATTTAGGTTACTTGGGTATGGGATCTCCTGATTATGAGAATCTTTGAGACACTTTTTTTCGTCGAACACTTAGCTTTAGTGGTAAAAATATTTAAGAATGTTTATATAAGAAATTGACTATATTATACATCCTGTTCCTAAGAAGAGAAATATTTTAATTTTCAGATTATTGAGATCTCTTGTTTGCTGAATTCAAAAGGGTGTTACTTCATCAGCAATATTAAACCCTCATATATTTTTAAATAAATAAAGCATTTGTCCATAAATCTATTTAATATTACAGCAATCATACGGTATAATATTCATAGAAAGGGCTTTATATCTAAAACAAACAACTTTTAATTTTTAAATTGTTTTATCTACCGTACGTTATTTTATAGGTAATGATAATATTAAAATCTATAGATTAATATCACATGACCTCACGTATAAATGTATATAAAGTAGCTTTTCTAGCTGTCAATAAGGCCCTTCCTATGAAAATTGGACTCTTAATTAGCTCTACTCTACTACAAGCGTACCTCATATATTCTTCTTATACCTAGACAAAGTATTTTTTTAAATAATAAAAACAATTAACTAGTCGAAATAAACTATACTTACTCTGGCAACATGCCACTCCTCTGGTTGGGAATAATAGTTATCAAATTAAAACCATTAAAAAGCATTATTAGTGTAGCCCACATTCTATTATTATTATTATTAGCACCGCATCTTACTACCCGTTCGGGTTATACGCACTTACGCTAATGTGTAATGGTAGGGTGATTGCGAAGATGAAATGGAGGACCTACAGTTTAACGTGGAATCCGAACCACGGTGGAGGGCTGGCATTCCTCACATTCACGAGATGTCTTGTCAGAGGTGAAGGAAGGGTTTGGTAATCAAATAAAGCTTTGCCGGGACCGAGGATCGAACCCCGGACGCCAGCATAGAAGTCTGACACCTTACCCCTAGACCGCCAGGTCACCTCCTACATTCTAAAACTGTTTACATGAAAATAATATCTTCTATGTTTCTATATTTGTTTGCTTCTTGACCTAACATTGGAAGAAAGCTTAATGCAAGCCTCTGTTTTAACTCGTTCATAATTGAAAATTTTAATTGGTATATTTGTAGCCAACGTACTTAAAACACCGCATTTGATTATAAAATAGTATAGGTAAGTCAAGTCAACTGTAGCATTTAATTAAGCTACAAGGTTGACCAATCAAATTAATCCCAATATTTAAATCTATTAGGAGAATTATCTACAAGTATGTAATACCAAAATTAAATAACTAATAGTGTGAGCTATTATAAACAGGTAGTACTTACCTAGTCACCCAATCTGCCCCAGCTTTCCACTACTGACCGATACCAGACTTGGCATAACACACGACCTGTCCGGTTGAAAAGCGAGGTACGACTTGCGTAGGAATGTTCCAATACTAGCGACATAATAATATCAGTATCGATATAAACCTTTCGATATTTCACTAATAAAAGTACTTTATAGCCAGTATCGAAGGATTTTAATCGACCTCTACCAAACATGAGCTTTTATTATCTGATTAAAATGTTTGAACACGAATGTAAATCTTTTTTTTAAATCCGAACCAATAAGTATTTTTTCCTGTGTTTCGATTTATGTATTGACATCTCCATAGTATCGGTTATAGGTATATCATATCGTTTTAAATAAGCTTGTGAAATCCAACCAAAGAAAAATCGATAACGATTGCTGTATTTAAAAAAAATCTTGTTTCGCCTTTGAAAGCAATTCCACTCAAAGTTTGACACGACATGAAAGTCGTCTTCCCCAGCTTATTTAAAAAAGACCAAATGTATTTGTCTATTGTAGCCATGTCGGTTCTTTCATAGAACCTTTTCTGCAAAGCAGGAGCCACTGTATGTAGGGATATAAATAATTTTCTGGGTACAAGAATGAGTAATCTGCTATTAATAATATCATAATTCATCATGTAAGAACAAAATTATCTCCTTTTGACTTGTATATTATTCTGCTTGTCAAAATTCTGTTTCTACTAAAGTTTATATTACATCTCAGAGACCGATATAATTGTCGATTAAAATGTATCCTATCCTGCAAGATTTTGAATCTCATTATGTCATTATGTCTTAAATATTTGAGGTTATGGTCACTACCACTAGTGTAATAGGTATGTAAACTTTTGATTGTGATAAATAACAGTGGCGGAACCTGATTTTTATTTTTGGTGGAGCCAGGTCAAAGCTTACCAGTAATGATATTAGATTATCTCACCACGTATTAACATATTAAATTAAATTCATTTAAATTTTCCTAATTTTTAAAAATCACTAAACAAGTCTTTAAAACAGAAAGAATAAAAGAACACAGGTTTTGAAAAAAACTTACCTAATGATGACATCACTTGTACAAAAGATTCGCGCGTCTCTCTCTTAACACCAGTTCATGAGTATCACAATATTTTAAGCATTCTATTATTATTATTATTATTATTATTATTATTATTATTATTATTATTATTAGCGCCGCGTATTACGACCCGTTCGGATTACACTCACTTACGTTAATGTGTAATGGTAGGATGATTGTGAGATGAAATGGAGGACCTACAGTTTAACGTGGGATCCGAACCACGGTGGAGGCCTGGCATATCCTACATTCACAAGTTGTGATTAATACACGTCTTTTTAGAGGTGAAGGAAGGGTTTGGCAATCAGATAAATCTGTGCTGGGACCTAGGATTGAACCCCGCACCCCCAGCACGGAAGTCTGATACATTACCCCTAGACAATCAGGTCACCCAAGCATTCTATTAAGCTGCCTGATATATTTATCATTTTTGACACTTGTTCGTTATGTTTTTGGACTGAAATTTTGAGCAGGGTATTTATTCGTGGTGCAATATCCTGTTCCTAATTTTTTAAACTTAAATGCATTTTCCAAATGAATTGCACATTCTTAATGTTTTTTAAAATTATTTTACTTAAATGTGCAAGATCTTTACAGCTTACCAATGTCCTCAACCCTTCACCACCAAACAATAAACATTAAAAACAAAATAAACTCTTTTTTTCTTCACTCACAGTTAACCACAATATTGTTTACCAAACCATGTTAATAAGGTAATTTGTTCTTATCATCCACCCGCATTAATGTAAATTCATTAAGCCTATGTGCTCCTAACCGTTTAATTTCTAGTTTCTCTGGCAGTTTTAGTGAAGAATAACGGAGTTTTTTAAAAATTAATTAATCTACGTTAATCATTTTCACGCGTCACCTTATTCTTGAGTCTAATACATACTAAAACACAGACACATAAGCGCAAAAACAAACTATAGACCAGCTTTATCGTATAACTGGCCCACTCTGGCTGGCTCTATTCGCTAGTGGAAAGCTGGCACCGGAATGACCTTGAGAGAAAGCTCACTCTCTCAGAAAGGGCCTGATAGAGCTGGCCCTGCACAGATTCTACATTCAGTTACTAAAGCGCTGGTAGTCCCCACGTGACGTTTGGAGCAAGGGATGAATAATCTTGACTTGAGTACTTTATAACGAATTCAATAATTCACTGCGTGAAAATAATGGTGCTCCACTTCATATTCATGTTTTTCTCAAAATATTGTATATTTTATATAACAAAAAAAAATCATGTTAAAAAAATGTTGGTCGGCTCTGATCCCTGTGGCCTTTAAGGGTGGGCCTTTGTGTGGTAGATTGATATTACAAGTGATTTGAACATTGTTTTATGCATGTGAAGCGTGTTTTTTTTTAGGAAAAACACAAGAGAACTGTGAGTACGGTTGTAATAAGATATATAAGAAATGTATGTGGACAACTCGTATGGACAGTTATTAATAAATGGGTGCTAATGGATTGTGGTTTGAAAGGGAATCCAACAGGTCAATGTGAAAGAAGCTTGTTACGTAAGTTGGTTTGATAATGTTGAGAGTATGAGTGACGAAGCTAATAAATAAAGGTATAGTGTGTGGATCAAAAGGAAGGTGTAGGTCTCATAAGACGTTGCTAAATGTTGTTTACGAATGTTTGAAAAAGAGAAACTTTAAAAGTTTAAAGAATAAAAGAGCATGTGTGACTCTGTGTATGGATATTGTTGAAGCGGATATTTATTCTCGACTCTTAATGTTTCCTTGGAGTTTAATTATTCACAAGGAGTTATTATCTTGATGTAAAATATATTTGGGATCTTTCAACTTCTAATATTTTAATCTGTCTTAATATAACAAGCGATATAATCTATGATGGCCCAAGATGAGTATAAAGTAATTTCTTGTGGGAAATTGGATGCAAGCATGTTTAGGATTTAAGTTAAAAAAGTATATTCTCATTTCGGTGTGAGAGATGTTCTGATGGCGCGGATTATCAGTTTTCTTATGATTGTGTATTGGCCACTTATTAGACAATTTATGTATTTGTATTATTTATGCCGTGATATTTTAAAATTCTTAAGTGATAGGTTGATTTCGCGAGTGCTATCATTATATTAAAATGTTTAATTTAATTTTAACATCGCGTCTTACGGCCCGGTTGGGTTATATGCTTAAGTACGAATTAAACTAATAAGTTATAAATTGTGAAAATTGAATTTAGAAGATTTGAACCCGCATTTGCGTGAAGGGAGAGTGGGAAAACATTTAGGAAAAGCCACCTCCAGTCTAGCTCAACTTGAAACTAGCGCATTAGCTAACCACGCCACCGATGCAGGTATACATTAAAATTGAATATTTCGTATTCTATACCTTACAAGATGCCATCTTGGAGATTTTTTAATAACATTCTTTTAGAATGAGCAATTTATTCTATATGATTATTAAAACCAATTAAATTTACTTATGAACTAGTTGTTTTTTTTGCGTGTTCAATAAATGTACTTTGTTGTATTATCACTATTCTTTTGGGAAGAGGATATTATCAATCACTTACTCTTATGCCACTATGTCTTTCCTATTGTCATTTATTTCAAAGTGCTAGAATGCAAAGTTGTTCAATACGTGTTTAAAGGGGTGCTTCACACTAATCTATAACACAGCATGGTGCAAAAAACTAAGTAATCAAAATTAATTTAGTTGAATTTATAAAAAAAATGTTTTAAGATTTTAAAGAAAAGTTATAAATATATATAGGTGTGTGTGTGTGAGAGAGAGAGACATAGCAGAGGGGTGGAGATGTTCCCACCCCCCCAGAAACTCTGCTCACAGGCTCAGATTTAACAACAGTTACTTGAACTTGATCTTTCATTTCATTTTAAACTTATAGTTATGTTCTTTTCGTATGTTTTTAGTTTGAATAAATAATATTTTTTGCTTTTTATCAGTATTGTATATTTGCTTTAAAATATTCTAGAATCTACAGTCTTACAAATAACATGGTATGCTTGTTTGAGTTTAGTGAGTCGTGATATAACACTATTTCAATCTGTACTTACACAGAGGAGGGGGAATAGGTATGGTTGTGCTGGGTTACGATCAAGCCAATAAATGGGGGAAGGAGAAAGTTTCCTTTACACTAACACCCCCCCCTCCCCTCCCCCCCATCCTCTACGCACCATCCCAATCCCCCTATATGAAATCCTGACTACGCCTTTGTATATATAATAATATAAAAGTTTTATTTTGAAATTTTGGTGTAGCTCAACCTTATTTTATTATAAAAGAAACCTCATCACCAAATCCCAGATTATTAGCCTACCAACTGAATTCATACGTTCATTGATTATATAACAATAAAAATAATTAATATCAACAAAATCTCAATTTAAAATAAGAATTCTTATGTTTTATAAGTTTCATATTTGGGTTAAAACTTTTATCAATAAGCTAAAGATTTGTATTCAAGAAAAACTCATTTTAAACCAATTATAATTTTTATTACAACATAATACTTGTCAGTCGACCTTGGTGGTATTTGGGTAGATTTCTCACCTTACAAACATAAGAACGGTGTTAATGGCTTCAAGCCAAGCCGAGGTCGATAGATTTTTACCTATCCCTGAAAATTCGTAGCACAACTTTCTTCAGAGGGTTTTAGTCATCGGTCCCATTTTGATTAAGGCATGTAAAAGATCCCTGAAATGATTGATATAAGATATATTTATGTAAAATCATTACTTACCTTCTTTCTATCCCAAATATGTATTATTCAAAAATGAGATAGGGGCTTGGTATATTAATTGTACATTTTGTGTTGTCAATTGTAATAAATGTAAGTATATTTCCATTTGTAATTGTGGCTAATTTATTTGTGTTTTATGTAATGTGTAAGGTCCAACCCATTAGATAATTCAGTAGCGTGTCTGCCTACTAAGCTAAGAGTCCCAGGTTAGATTCCCAGCATGGCCGAAAACTTTATCATTGATGAAAATATGGGTTTACCCTTTCACATTGATAAATTATTGGTTGGGACTGGAAATTGAGTCTGTCCTAGTCTTAAGCTATATTATAGGTCATATTATATAGGTCCAACCAGCCAGTAGTTGAAAATATATGGCTTGAATAAAAAACTGACACAGGCCACAGGCTGGGAATAGTAATAAATGTTAAGTAAACTAGTGTATCAATACAGAGCTTTCTGAAGATTATCAAACTAGAATCTATTCTAAACTTTTTATTGGGAAAATATCACTATAAAAAGCATTCACTCAACTTTCTAGCCAATAGTTTACTTGTCAAAGGCTTTACACGTTACATAGATCTTTTGGTGTCTAATTTGAATAAAAGCATTTATGTGCCCCTTCAAACCACGAAGAGAACTTTAAAACGACCCCTCTTCTAGCTCTCTACCTATTTGTGGCACCAAAACACTCAAGTAAAAATTAATTATTACTTTTAACTAGAGACAAATATTTTATATATAAATTTTGTACAACTATACACAAATCATGGTTTCCATGGTTATGTATACAAATAATGATTGTACAGATGGGCCCTTGCGTACACAGAATTAAAAGATTGAAAATTCGCTAGGAAATTTGGGTTTTTGTTTTAAGCTACCATTTTTGCCGATATTCCAGACCGATAATGTTTAAAATAAGTGGACGTTTGTCAAAAATCGGTTCAACAATTTTCTCGTAATTTCACCTAACAGAAAAGGGCTTATCAAATTATACATAAGAGCAGAGGTAAACATTCAAAGACAAAGAAGAGAAGGATAAAAATCAACAATGTTATATCTATATACATAGCCTGATATCATCGATTTGTTTGATAAATATACAAATAACTGCCATAATCTTTTTATTCGTTGCACTATACCACCTAAGTAAGAAATTAGTTGGTATTATTTATAACCAGAGATAAATGTTTTATCTACATATAAACACTCATGCACAAATCAGGATTTCCATGGTGATTAAACAAATAATAAAAGTTGAAAATTCTCTGAGAAAGTCAGCTTTTTGTCGGAAACTACTATATTTTTCGACGTTTTAGATAACAAACATTTAAAATTAGGTCTTTTTTAAAATTCTGTTCAGCCATTTCCTAGCAATTTCTATTACCACAAATGGGCTTATAAAATTAGAGAGAGAGAAAGGGTTTGAGAGAAAGAGTTTGAGCTAGAGAGTGAGTTTGAGTGAGAATGAGTTTGGGAGAGAGAGTTTGAGTGTGAGTTGAAAGAGTGAGCATGGTTTTGAGAGAGTTTGAAAGAGAATCGTTTTTGAGCTTATAATACATACCAAAATCATATTTAAACATAATTTTATCATATATGAAACAAAACATATACAATATTTTCACAAACTTAACAACTTAACATTTTAACTTTTGAATTATGCTCAATATTACTGATTTAAACAACATTCTAATTTTAAAAAAAAAGCTTGCCCAATTTTGGAGTCCCAATTTAGATGTGTTATATCCAGCATCCAAAGAGAATTTTATTTAGAGATTTACAGCAATGCAGCAAATAACGGTTTCCATGGTGACTAAACAAAGGATGAAAAACTGAAAATGATCTGTGAAAATGGGGTTTTTGTGCAAAACTACTATTATTTCCGATATCCTGGACTCCTAACCGTTAAAATGAGTGGTCATTTGTCAAAATCTTTTCAGTAATTTACTCGTAATTCCTATTACCAGAAACGGGCTTATAAAATTATATATAAGGATAATGTGTGCAATCTTTTGATAAATGAATATTTTTGGAAATTTAATCTGTAGGTGTGAAGAGAGTGTGTGAATAATACAAAAGAAGGGAAAATTTAAAAATAATAAAAGTTTTGCTTGTATATACATCCATTACTGTTTCCAGCCTGTATCTGGATCAGTTTTTTATTCCAGCCATATATTTTCCACTACCGGGTGGTTAAGTCTGGCATAGCCTCATATGCCTTATAATCTAACTTAAAGACTTGGACAGGTACAACATCCAGTCCCTGGCTGTTTCATCACTGTGAAAGGTTAAACCCACATTTCACCAATGATACATTTTTCGGCCGTGCTGGGAATTAAACCCAGGACTCTTAGCTCAGAAGACATACATGCTAGTGACTGAGCTAATGTTTTGGATTCTAACACAAATAAGTTCATATTATTATTGAAAATGTTTAGCCCATCTTACCTTTTCACAAACCCCTCACTTAGAAATTTCAAATTTTAGCTTGTTTGGTTATCTTAAATGTTCTCTGTTCCTGCCTGCCAGATTTCAATTTACTACTACCCCTAACATGTTTTTTTATCTTCTATTTATAGATCCCCAGTTGCCTGAGTCCCATTTTTAAATTTTACATTAATAGACTTTTATAGTCTTATGGTGTTTTTTTTTCAGCTTGCCCAATTTCAGATAGTGGGACACTTAAAGGTTTTCAAACATTTCATTTGGAAGGGAAGACATACATATTGCCTTTTATCCATACAGATTTAATCTTTAACTGTGTTCCCTAGAATACTATCATTAATTACAGTGTAGCCTAAATTCTTTAGTTAAATATCATGGACCACCTTACATTCCAAATCGTGAGGTAAGTGGGTGTGGGTGGGGGAATACACATTATTTATTATTTTTACCTTCCCCGATCATTACTTATTTAAATAAATAGATAGCATCTATTCTAACATTACTTATTAAATATTTACAATAATATTCAATATACTTGTTTCATATGAACATTGGCATAAATTCAAGATTCTAGTTGCACCCCAAGTTCAATTCGGTCCAAATATTTTTTCAGTATTAAAAAATATCTAGGCACAAACTCACTTAAAAGAGTGTTATTAATTCTATACTATACAATTAGCACCTAATTTTATTTGAATATACGTTTATGCTCTAGATAGTGTGGCTAGTAGAATATGCAATAGTATGTATTTTAAATTAGTATTCCATAAATTTTAACTGATATTTATACAGGCCTAGCAATTATAGAACTGCATATCAATGAATTATTTATTCAAGAAAAGGTTCCTTCTAATAAAAAAAAATCCTTAAATACAGACACATTAAAACACTTGTGGAAAATTATCTTTCATATCATTGTCATATTATGTTCAACACAATAAAAATATTATCTGTCAAATCAAAAATATACTTAAAAACAGTCAAGAGTGGTCACGATAGTACATTATTAAGTTATTATTGTCCATTTAACTCTAGTAGCTACACAACATATTTCAAGGACGCTGCCTACCTGTAACGTTTTGGAAGATTAATATTGCTGTTCTCATATTAATAAATTTAAATTTATTCAGAGGATTTTAAATATACAACGTCGAAACAAAAGCATACATTCTTTAATAATTTTAAAAATAGTCCTACAACGTCAGATTAAAAAAAAAATTGAAGTAGTTTTTCATAAACTTATTTGTTCAAGCAGGGTAGTACTTAGAATAGTTAAGTGAGTCAGATTATGATGCAGTCCACTTCGCAAAATAACTTTTAAATCCCCAAGTAAGCAACGTCATTAAAACACACTATGTGTGAATTTACATCACTATTATAATTATTTTAATTTAAACCAAATAAACTAGCCATGCTCAACCCAACTTTATCTGAATTTTAATCTAAGTAAACCAAACTTGATAGGCTCTACCTAAATCAACTCAATCTAATAACCAAACAAAATATTACATTTGGTTGACAACTTTTTCTTCTACTTTTTCAAAGTGTGTTGATGACGATTTTGTCTGCTATCTAAAGCTACAGTTTTTATTTAGTAAACTCTGCATCAAAAATGTCAACCTAAATAGATAAAAAAGAAAACCTTTTTCTTAGTATTTTAAGCTGATCTTTTAATGCAGGTTATTTATTATATAGTGCTAAAATATGATAGTTAGAAAATTATGCAAAATGTATAAAAAAAGTTTTTTAATTCATAACAACTTGTTTGAATCCATTTAATACTAATATCGTTTTTATACTTATTTTCAAACTAGAATTTAGAAAAAATAAGAGCAAAAAAAAAAAATTTTGCACATTAGTAAGGAGCACTAATTGCAAAGACCAACCAAATATAAGGTAGAGTATAATGTATAAATAAACAATTAAATATGTTTGACCAATGTGATGGTCATGTGAAAAGCATATTTAAAAAAAATATTTGATCGTGCTGGTTATGTTTAGCCCTATTTTCGCCTATGATGAAAAATATAAATTGAACTTGATATTTTTACTTGTAGCCAACAGAGACCTATACAGGTATATTTGGAGATGTGGTAATCTATCCTTGAAATAAACCTTTGCAATTTATATTATGATATATATAGTTAGATTGTGTGTGTTAACTGTTAATAAATATCCTGAAATTAAAATCAACTAGTAAAAATAACCATTTTACAGCCTGACAATAACATTATAAAAATTTATTGTCATTCAGAAAATTAAAACCTTTTTCATATTAATTTTAAAGATTAGAGAGTAAATGTAAAAATATTTTAGGAAAATAACTAAAATTAAAACATTGATTCATTTTAGGCACAGCACAAATTTTATTACAAAGACCAATATAAGTCAAAATTTTGTTGGTGGTTTTTAGGATTGCTACCGATAAGTCTATCTATTAGATAAACAAGGTTATTTTAGGTGTTGAAATCAAATAAATAGGCTTTTAAAAAAAGATATAAATCTTAACCTTGATCATGCATAGGTCGCCTGGTGAAATTAAAATTTAATCTTAGTACCGGTAGTTTGCAGGAACCAATAAAATAGGTAAATTAGCTAAATGGATGATTATATACAATGAATTCACTTGTCTGAACTTTCTTTAACTCTTTTCTGTTTATTGTAGTATGGTATTTCATAGTCACAATTCACTTTAATTTAAGACGTACTGAACACAAGAAGTTGCACCAAACAATTTTTTCAAAAGAATTCTAATTATTGGTACAGTTCGACCAATACAACTCATAGCTACTACAATGCAATAAAGCAGATAATAAAATTCTGTACATTATAGGGTATTATTACAGGTCACATTTATACAAAGATTATTTACATGATTACAAGACAAAAACTCTCTCATGTCAAAGTGATATGATTTTTGCAGAGATTGAACAAAAATAATATAAAGTAGTTCCCAACAACAAATGTGAGAATTTTTTTTTTACTCTAAACATTTGTAATCTTTTGAAGACTCATAATTTAATTTGAGGCACCTATTATGTAACAATATTTACATTTTGTAATTGTATCAATTTACTTTACACTAACAATCAATCCTTTAATAGCAGACAGCAGTTTAAATATTTCAATTTAATGTTGTGATTATCAAGTATTTATTTATAGTAGGTACTTGTATACTGGCAATGTTTATTTGAAGAATTATTTGTTAAGGAGAGTGGAAAATAAATTGCATCATTTTTCTCCTCCTATTATAATAAACATATATACAATAGAACCTTGGCAGTCCAAACCTTTAATAATCTGAACTTAAGTAAAAACTTAAGTAAAAAAGGCCAAAATATAAATGTATGAAATGTAGAAAACAAGAAGCAAAGCTATTTAAAATAAAAATTTGGTGAGCAAAGTAAGTGGGTCCACTGCAATAATTATTTTAGTTAATGACTTTTTGGAGTTATACTTTTATTGATATCCATTTATGATTAGATTTTTTTTAATCAAAATATTGCACAGCCTATCTTTTTGCATCTCAATCCTCCACAATGTTAAAAAAAAATTTAAAAAAAATTATTGTAATGTACCTTATTAGGATTATCAAGGTTCTACTGTATAATAAAATTAAATCACAGAAAAATAATTATAATAAAAACATATTTAACAATCACAATTTTATTAAATAATATAATTTAAAATAAAATAATTATAATTTTATTCTAGACAATTTGGATTATATGTTCCAAATCATTGTTGTTCCTAATATTAGGTAGGACAATAGAAACTGTCTAAGAATATGGTTATCAGTGGCATAGTTGGTATTTTAAAGCAGGGGGCACTAAGGTGATAAATAAAATGGTCTTGGTTTTTATATATATATATATATAAATTATCTCTAAATGACTGTTCTTCTAAGTAAATACAGCAATCACTCATTTCTGTTTATAGATTGAGACATAAAGTTTAAAATAACACTATCAACAGGACATTATGTCAGTTTTTCTCTCTCCATTTTAAAACTATAATGAAATTAAATAGATTTAATAAAATAATATGAACAATAACATTAGGTACACTAAACAATGTCTTCAGTGTTACCTAAGATTAGATAACTAATTTTAATAAATATAATGCTCTAGCAACCAAACAGAAAATCCATCCCCAATTCTAGCTTTTTTTATTTAGACACTGGTATTTAAAAGAACATTAGCTATACTAGCCCACTTGTATTATAAGTGAAATAAATCTAAACACAATCCTATATAGAGTGATTTATATTTGATTTCAACATAAACAGTAGTTCCATTGAATATTTTAGTTAGTTTAATACATTTTCTTAGAAAATTATTAATAAGGTTAACTTTCCTAATCATGATGGTAGAGCAAGATGTATCATGCCTAAATGATTAGCGTTTGATAATTTTAATAATCATAAATGCCTTTTATTTCTTATCCCAACCCCCTTCGTCACACCAACCTCTTCCCTTGTCATAACCTAATGACCGTCAACATTTGAAAACGCAATGTTGCTAAACATAAAAATAGAGTTAGTATAAGATTTAGCATTAATTTAATAAATTAGTATTTATAAAATTCAAATCATTATTATAGTATTATAAATATAGCTGTTTGTATGTATACATAACAATGTATTATGTTAACCCCACACTTAATGTATTCAATTTGAAATCTCTTTGAGAGTGGCTTCTTCTCGAGGCTAAGAAGAAGGGATGGAGGGGAAGTAATCTCTGAAGGATGATTACAGTTATAAAATAATTAGCTACATTGTTAGATAAGTCTCAAAAGGCAGATGAAAGATAAAAATATTTATTTTCTATTAGCAAACAGAATTTATATCGGTTTCATCGCTTTGAAAGTTGTTTTTAGCTGGCAATGGAATTTAGACTTTCGGTATAATTATTATATATGTCCAGGAAGGCTTGGTGAGAATTTGTCTCATAATCTACTCTGATGCTTTGTATGTGAAAGTTATACTGTCTCATGGTGAAAAATGCCTGATGAACCCGTTATGTTATTGTAGTATTGATTCTTAAAATTAAGCTGGCTATGCCCACAAGACAATGTGGTAGGCTTACATTAGTATTAGAATGATGTATAACCATTTATAACATATGGTACTTACGATAGAATCATGATGGTATAAGAATTAGTTAGAGGGGGTCAAAACCCAACTTTTAAACTGATGAATACCATTTTAAAATAGCTAGTCCGTCAAGGTGGGGTTTGCAGACAAATGTATAAACTCTTAAATCAGCTATTTTTTAAATTTTAACTATAGTAAAACCCTGTTGGAGACTGAACATAGGTAGTACAAAGTTCTGGATAATCCGAATACAATTTTTGGAAAATAGATATGGTAGTGAGAGAAAACCAAACTAAGTCAATTGAAATATATTTTATTGATAACAAACTCAAAGTTAAAAGAGAATTGTAAGAAATTGGTGATGATAAATGCTAAATATTTACTTCTTGTAGTCAACACAATGTGTTTTTCTGTAACTAAAAATAGCAGAAATTTAAAATCAGTGAAATATTGCTCGTGTTTTGGTCGAATTTTCAGTAATCTTAGGTTATACTGTATTTATTTCTATATATCATCAGCCAAATAATTAATCAATTTTGTAATATAACCCCAAAAGATGAATGCCTTAAAACTTTATATTTTCAATCTTGCTTTGTCAACATTTTAAGTCAAAAACTATTTTTGGTACATCTAACATAGTATTAAAAAACAATAAAAAACAAAGGATGTTTCTTGGAACCACACCATTCAGTTAGTGGAAAAAGAAAAAACATGAGTCTAGTCTCAATTGTACTAAAAGAACCAACAGATTGTTCAATCACCTTAAATAAAATAACAACCCTTAGAAACGAAATAGCTTTCATACATAAGCAGTTGTTAAGTCTCCCACTTGGAATATTTATTAATATTTAAAAACAAAAAACCTTGTTTAAATAACATAATTGGGTATTAGGCATAGTGTTAGAAAGATTCTATTAAACATTTATATTTTACTATTAAATGATCTCATTAAATTTGGATTTTAATAATAAAATATCTTATCCCCCTTACACACACATACCGCTATCTACTCTCATATATAAAAATTAATATACAAACAATATTGATATGCTACATACACTTTCAAGTTGACCTTCCCCTTGGAAAAAAAAAAGATTAATATGATTCTAAATATATTTTTTATTTTTTTATTTTAACCTAGGGATAGGAGGAAATACTTTATGGATGGTACTATCATTACCCATTGGTATTCCATTTACCAAAATTTCCTGTTACTATTTCTAGCACAATAAACAGACCGATTTTTATAGAAAAGATCTTTTAGAAAATGCAACAAATTAGATAACATTTTATAATGTTACTAGTATTTTTTTTATAAGTATAAGTTTTTATAAATATACCGACAACAACCTGAATATCCTTTAATGCCAACGCCAGAGGTTCGACACTTGGTGCACGCAACTTGTTTATTCTCCAGACTATGCGTCAAACTATTATGCATCCAGCGTTTGAAGGCATTTGACGCATAGTATGGAGCCGGCTTAAGATCCTTCCTAGGAAAATTGGACTGTAACATTTGGTGAATTGAGAACATCAAAAAGGTTAAGACCAATATTGTTTTAAGTAAACACTTAACAGATGAACTGACATAAGATAGGTAGCCTTTAGCATCAGAATAAATGTTATAATAGTTTTGTTTTACTAATTTTAAAAGCTAAATTAGACTTATCAGCCAAATCTAAAGATAATAATATGAAAGTGTATGTTGGGTGTTGGTATATTGATAGTAAATATTTAAAGCAGCTTCAGATTAATGTTTAATCAAATCAAATTTTAAAATCTAGTTTTACTGTAATAAAAAGACATAAAGTTTACCACAGTAGACAAATAACATGAATTTGTATTGTTTGGAAGGGCACGGTGCTGATTGGCTCAGTTGTGTAATCTCGAGGGAAACTATTTGTCATAAATAAACATAGAGACAACTACAAATGTATATGGATTATCACTCATTAAGCACTATCACAGTAGAAATATTTACCACCCACCAATAAAAACCAAAAAACAAAAAAAAAAGATTGTGAATGGAATCGCAGTTTTGTAAAAAGTGGTTTGAATTTATTTTATTATTGTCTTCACTATAAGTTAGCATCATTGTTAGTGGCTACATATCTAATAAACACACTTTTCAAGAGCAATTCTCACTCCACATAAAGAAAGTAACTTAAATAGGCAATTAAGCTTAAACCAGATATTGCTTTGTAGCGTTTAGTGCCGGATTTACATTTAGCAATAATGAAATAAAAGTTTTATGAATGAAGAGATTTTAGAATTTTTTTTTAAATCAAAAAATTCAGATATCTCAGGATTTTTTTTGTAGAAATGCAAATTTTTTAGGAAGAGTGGCATGGTTTTGGTAAGTTTGACTTTCATATCGCTTCCACCTTGCTCTAGACAATTCTCTTTCAAAGAATTTAAATGTACCTTTTCATTGGTTGGCCTGGTCATGTGATTAAGGATACAGACTGTGAAGAAGTGATTTCTATGTTTAAAGACTATACAGAATGGGCGCTTACAGACTATGTAGACAAAGTTTAAAACTCTTTATCAGCACTAAACACATTCCAAGAAATAACCCTTTTTCAAGGAGCTCCAAATCACGAGTCCATCAATCTTTAGAGCCTGAGCTCAAGTATATATGTAAAGCTTGGTTCGAAGCTCGAAATCCGAGTATTCACAGAGCCCTATTTTATATTTTATTTTTATATTTATAAAATGGTGTTATTTTTTATTATGAGGTGGCCAATATGATATTTTATTAAAATGTGGCTCACTCAATGCTTTACATTTTCAAAGTGGGCCTTATGTTCAAATAGATTTGACACGTTTGCTCTGCAAATTTTAAAAATTACATATCAAGCTGAATAGATTAACAAATTACATTTGAAAATTTAATCATATCTCATTTTCTATGACAATTTTCCTAATTGTTTCAGTTTTTTGATTAAGATTAAGGATATAAGAAACCATTTTTAGCCTTCCTTAATCAAATGCAGTTATTTGTTATCATAATCACAACAGAATATTATAAATGGGTTTGAGGATTTTTTTTTAAAGTTTAAAAGGATAATTCCTGAAATATCATAGTGTAAGTATTTTTGGCTTCAGAGATGTGATGTCTTTAACAAGAAGGAAAGAGCTATTTAGAGGATGTAATACATTTTACTAGTTAAACTATACTAATATAAATACATTATAATGAAAACCTTATTTTAGTCGCTTAAATGTTTACTTATTTTCTGATAAATAATGGAAAATAAAAACCTAACTAAATGCAATATCTGGTTGGAGCTTTAATATTTGCATTATCTCATTTACAAAACTAACCAGTTGTAATACAGGTTATTATGTGTTTATCATAGGTAAATTTGTTTTTATAAGCACAATCATTCATTGATAGAAATTAATAATACTACAGACACGTCAAGGGAAGATAATGCAGTCAAACAAGCTATACAATATTTTCAGATTAACCAACTTTTTAATCTGATGATATCGATTAAATATATGTTTGACTATAAGAGAAAAGGCACAGTGATTGCTTCTTAACGATATAGTCATCGGAGTTAGCGAAGAACACACTCAAGCAATAGTTTTTTTGTTGTAACAAACTGCAGTTCAAGTTTTCAGAAATCAAGCTTTAAAAATAAAAAGGATGAATCCAGAGGATGATTATTGGAGATAATATGTAACATAAATATTTGATATTTATCATTTCCCACTGTGTGTGTGGCAATATTATTTAAACAAAAGCAAGTTAAGTTATTTATAAAAAATAATCCCAATTTGTAAACAATACATAGATATAAATATTAAGGTACTTAGTTTGTAACAATTTTTCAACCAAATATTTTGCCATGTCACTTGTGTGTCTCATAATATTTATTCATTTTGGAATTTTAAATTTTTTTAATATTCGTACATTCTTTCAAGTAAATAAGACTCTTGGAGCTATAATATTTAAATATATATACCTACCTGAGATAATTTATAATTGAATTAATAGTGTATTTTCAAAAAAAAAATTCCAATTTAGAAAAAATTTATCATTCATATTTATTCTAGTAATTTCATTTTAAAAAATTCTATAGTTTCTAACTTAGACCACATATATTATAGGTAGTTTAAGTTAAATTAGTAAATATGTTTATATCTTATGTGGCTTCTACAATTTTGAATATCAATATTATTAAATTAAAAATGGTATTAAAAAATATGGTTTTGTGGGCCTTATTAAAAAAGGAACAACAAAATAAATATTGATATAAATTTATAACTTCTTTGTTGTAATAGAATGCACAATTTTTCCAAAGCTTTTTTTTTAATGGTTAAATTTGTTCTGTGGGCAATCATTATCATAATATTACATTTCCTTCCTTCAAATCCCTTTTGGATCCACCCTTGTTCATCTTGAAAACATCTATTTGCAGGGTTAAAGGCAATTTAATCTATTATATTTATATATATTAATATGTGATAAACTATTTTATTCTCACAAAGAAATTGTTTTATATGAATATATATAATTATTGTTTCTGTTTGAACTAGATTGACACCAATGAGGCACACTTTCCTAGTCTCTTTAATAGAAGGAACTACCTTACGACAACACTTAGAAACGTTTCATTTAGACTTACATGTCCGATTTAGACATAACTATGCTAGTTGTTACTCTTATTACTTTTTGTAAATATTGTCTTTGCCTTCGAGTTTTTGTAATAACTAATCGGAAAGTATATTATTTTATTAAAAATGAAATTTAAAAATAAAAGTCTATAAATATTTCTTCATAGTAATATTATGAATATATCATATTTTTTTAAAATTTTTGTTTTGTTAACATTTGGTTCCTCTACAGTCAGTCAGTTTTATTTGGTAGAATTATTTCTTGAATATATCTATCACAATAAATGAAATACACTGGCTAAATTTGCAAAGGAATTAGCAATAAAGCCTAACAAATAAAAATAAAAACATATCAAAGTAGAAAATTTTTAATCCATTCCTGGTTTGTAACCAAGATTTTTTCTTTGGAGAAACAGGTGGATCTCTCTGAAGTTAGGCCTTTTGTTTCGTTGCCAACATTCACACATGAGGTCGTAGATTTCCTTAGGGCAGTTGATGGGCAACGGGAGTAATATCTGTAAATAACAATCAAATAAGTTTATACATTCAGTGAACTAGAACTCAGTACGCCCAACCAGGATTCAAACCCCAATCTACTCAACAATAGAAAGCCAGTCCAACATGAGTGTGATTCATCAAGTGTGTGCAACTATAGTGGTGATTTATGTGTGTCATTGGCCAAGTACAGTAGTGTGCCTGAAAGCTCTCACATTTGGCAGATGATTTACTTTTGAAATGTTTAATAACAGCTCTACTAGCAATCACACTATAAAATTGAGCAAGCATCTTATTCATTGATAATAAACTAACATAAATTAAATTAATTCTTTTTAAAATACCAAAACTTTCCAATAACAAACATTTATTTATTTTTAAATGTAATTAAAATATTCATTTTGTTAGTAATAAACTTGACCCAAGAAATTGCTTAATTTTTATCTTACTTAACCCATTCCCTGGTGTGCGTTTAGCACAATGCTCTATGTAGGCCCGACAGCCATTTTTCTAATCGTATACTCTTATCTGACATATATTTTCGATACTCACTTATTTTCTAATTTTATTGCTTTATTGATTCGTAAATAAAATATACCTATTACATTCAAAGTGAAAGATTACATAGAGTAAATTAAATATATATCTGCACGTATAAGCTTTAAGGGTGTTGAAAAATAATAATTTATGCTCATAAATAGCTGTGGCAGCTTTCAAATTGTTACCAGAGAAAGAATGATAAAAGTAGACTTCCCGCTCCCTTTTAAAAGCTATTTTACCAACCACAAGCACAATAAGGTAATGGTGAGCATTAATGTTTGTGCATTGGCTTTCAACTCCTGTTTTATCTGGAATGGGAGGAAACAATTTACTAGTACCTACAGTTAAATCAAGCCTGACTTACCCTATAACAACCCATTAGTTGCTATTCATAAATAGTATTAATTATTATAGTGTTAATGGAATGTACTATTTCTATTATAATAGAATTTATTCTTAGAATACCTCTTGGCCATCATCTTTGTAGAAATGAGCTGCATTTTCTATGAGCTTATCGTCACTGAGCTCATCAAAAGGTTGCTCTCTGGCAAATGTTAGGATCTCCCAAAGGGTTACCGCAAATGACCAAACATCACTTTTGGATGTAAATCGACCCTGAAAAATAAAACCAATTATATAAATCACTCAATGAATAATAATATTGTGATATAAAATGGTTTTCCGTCCCAAATGGAATAATTATATACTTGGCTTTGTTTTATCCTATTTTTAAGTTGAGAGCATGTTTACGGTATTTGTGCTTATTCGATTATTAAGTTAGGAAAATTCACTAGCATGTTGATTCTACTACCTCATGAGAAAATGTCATATGGTATTGAACTGTTTAAAGTTTTTGTAAATATATATTTTACAAATATTAAAAGGAATTTAACCAATGTCAAAGCATACCATACTATTTTGAAAGCACTTCTTGTTGAAAATAATTTTTGAAAAATCAATTATTTTCACATTAACTTAAGACCTCCTGTGAGACTTCTTCTTTTCTGATCTTAACTATTATCTTGGTAAATCATATATTAAGTAATATATGCACCAATATATAATCACAAAAATAATTTACTATGGTGGCAAATTACAGGATAGTAGAGGAACATTTACTTTACAAAATTCCTTTACCCTTAAAATAAAGATAAATAATCTATACAATTTTCTTAATTATAAAAAGAATAAACCTGTAATTGACCCTACATAAACTAAGTATTACATGCCGTCTGCATCCAGCAATTTTAACGCCTCTGATGTAACAAATCCTACAAAATCGATTTGAACTTTTAAAAACAGAAAGACAATGTTTTCGTACTCACTTTTTAAAGGTATGAGTGAATGCTCCAATCCGTTACCCCCAGCCCTCTTCTCTTTAGACAAATATTATTCTAAATGAGTGTCTGTTGGTTACAGCCTTATATTTGCATACACATGCCTTCACAACAAAAAATTGCTAACCTCTCTTTAAAACTTAATGATAGATTCCTGTAATAAAACTTTCTAAGTTACCCAGAGTTCAATAAGAAATTTTATCAGCTAAATTAAAGTGTTATCTTTTCTTATGTAAATGAATATAATATTATTATTAGGTTTCCCTTATTTTCTTTACACATAATAATTTACTACCTGTTAAGTTATAGATATATAAGTTAGAATTTAAAAGAAATGTAGCCCTGTTTGCATGGAGAGAGTATGGTTATCAATTTAGGAAAATTATATTTATTTATTCAAGGTATTTAATGTTCATTTTCTCAACAAATTGAATATGTCAGCACAAGATAAATTCTATGACTGAGAGCGAAAGGGCCTACCAACTTTGCCGGGAAATATATTTTCACATATCTTCTAGGGTTCTTTTACATGCCACATATACATGAAACTGACGGTTCTACTTCCCCTCCAAAGGAAGTTGTGCTACAGATTGTTATCACTCTAGAAAAATTCATAGAACCCAGCTGTGTTTGAATCCACGAATATCGAGTCTTGAGGCAAGCACTCCACCCCAAGACCAACAATGTCAACCATTTGGTAGCAACCACCCTTAGTAGCCTACACCCATCTAGGACTATCAAACCTCGATCCCTCCAAAATGTTATATCCCGTATGTTGTAACCACTAAAACGACACTTTGTCATTAGATTAATATATTTATTTCTCATAAATATTTTTAATTTTCATGTATATAAATGAATTTATTTTCGTGTTTATGGTCAATAATATATATTAAAAAATATCTAACTTTAGTGATTGCAACAGATAAGTTACTATATTATTACAAGATTGATATTTAAAAATTTACCAGTAATATACTCTCCCAAGCCATCCATCGTATTGGCAATGCTTTGCCTTCTAGGTTGCAGTAGTCGGCAGAATACAGACTTCGGCTGATTGCAATATCCGAGACTTTTACCGCGCAGCCTCGACCAACTAAACAGTTTCTGTTGGAACACATGAAATATAAGATGGTTTCTATGATATTTTTAAATTATAAAAAATGTAACTTAAACATTTATAGATGGTATGTGGGGAGAAGTAAGAGGAAGTACAGGAACAGGAATGGGCGAGGAAGTGAATAAATGTGGAATTAAATTTAGCATGATAAGAAATGAAGGGATAGTAATGACAAGGAAGAGGGTAAGGCCAAATTAGGCTATAAGTTGGATGGAGTAGAGCTAAGAAAGGTACGTAGTGTAAAATACTTTGGAAGTTTGATTGAAGTGAATGGTGAGAGTAAAGAGTATCTAATAAGAGGGGAACAGGAGGAGTTGTTCTATTAATGTGTAAGAGGCCTGCTATGAAGAAGAGAAGTGTCTTTGAAGTTTAAGGAAGAGTTGTATATGGCACACTTTGTACCTTTAGTCGTATGTGGAGCAGAAAAATGGACAATGAATGTAAGAGAGACAAGGAAAGTGGAGATCATGAGAATAAAGTTTGTGAGAAGTATGGTAGCTGTCGCGAGGATAAATAGGAATGAGGAATGAAGTTGTTTGGATAAGAGTGGGAGAACAGGGAGTAGATGAAATAGTAGAGGAAGCTGAAATAGTATGGTCATGTAATTAGGCTTGAAAAAAAACAAGAATACCAAAGAGAATGATGGATATGAATTATGTAAGAAAAATACCTCGAGGGAGACCAATAAAGAGATGGGAGGGGTAGATAACAGAAAGTGTACAAATTTAAGGAAAAAATGGAAGTGATTAAAGCAGCAAGAATAGTGGAATGAAAGAGGAAGATGGGAGGCAATTTACCAAACTGACACAGCCGTAGGCTGGAAATAGTTGATGATAATGATACAATGATGAAAAATTTAACAGTTTTAATTAATTAGCCCTCATTTACTAGTATATCAAAATTTTATAATTCAGTTTAACTTTGGTTTATGGTAGAAACTGCTATGAGCTTGTAATCAGATTATATCCATTTAAGAGGTACAGGATTAACAGATGAGCAGGAAAGAAATATTTAATTAAAATGTTAATTTTATTTTAAATCTTTTATCACCGTGCCTTACTAGCTGTTTGGGCTATATGTCTATGTACTAGTTAAACTAATTGGCCTGATAATGGGAAGGTTTAATTGAGAAGAAATGCACCCACATTTGTGTAGAGGGAGAGTGGAAAACCATTTAGTAAAAAACCTCAGTGCAGACGACTGGGATCAAACCCCAATCTCTCCTTCTTAGGCAGTATAGCCCAACACAAGAATAGCGCATTAGACCACACAGCTACCAAAGCAGGTGTTAATAATTAAATGCAATACTAACATTATCAGAACTTGAATACTAGCCTTTGTTTGTACAAGGACATTGCCACATTGCATGAGCATAAAGATAGATAAAGTCAAAATTACCATAATAATGGATCATAGTAAACGTTGACTCTAGCAAAATATGAAAGTACAACATATAAAGATTTTCTAAATCATTACAAATAATTATATTGTAAGGGTACCCCTTTCTATTTATTTTAAATCAACAAATAGGGCATAATATTTATTACCTATAAAATTAATATGTTAAGTTTAATACACTGATATAAGAAATAATGTTTACCTTGTTGCCAAATCTCTGTGTACAAAGCTAAGTGACTCCAAATACTTCATTCCGGAAGCAATTTGAGTCGCCATATATATAAGGCAGCCATAACTGGAAACCAACAAAACCATAATTTGTTAATGTAGGCATACATAATATTTACATTTCTTAGAATAAAAAGATATGCAAATTAGATCATTAGTCTATTATTTTATTTTTCTCTATAATCAATTGTAATATTTAATGACACTAAATCTTATAGAAATAAATAAACTATATCATAATCACATTTATTATCAGGACCAATGACCTGGTGTCAAAACATGCTTAAAATATCATGCTTGTTTAGGCCTAACCTCATAACCAACAGTATGAGTGCCCAATAGTGTGGTGCACGAATACATTCATTAAAGCCCTTCTTTGTGCAAGTGTGGTTGGCGTCATGTAACACTCATGTCGAACTTTTACCGTGTGCGTTCTGCTAAATAATAACAGTGCGTTCCAAACTTCAAACTAAGTGTTTAATACCTGGTTTTAAAATGGCCATCTTATCTCCATTTAAAAAATATTATTATTTATTAGCAAGTAAATTAATAATGGAGACATAGCGTGATACAAACTAAAATTCTTTCCAAAGATATGCAGACAGTTAATTGCTGAAATAGTGCTTAAATCGAGGAACAAGGGTGCCCGATGGTTCTCGTAAACCAACTTGAAGATTATAATACCAAGTTCTAGCACAATTGTAGTAAGGACATAATTTTATGTGGTTAAGGCACTTTTCTGTCATAAATTAATTGGTACTAGTACAAAAAAAATCATGCAACATGCTGAGGCATTCTAAACCTACCACTTTCCATTAGAGTCCATTATATTTTAATTCAATTAAACTTGGGTGAAAAAATGCTGCTATATTATAGAATTTCAATTGGACAAGGATGTGAAGTACTATTTTTCTAAAAGCTATCAAACTCACAAAATCTCTCCCTAATGGCCTGCTCCCCTTCTCCACCACCTCCTAATCATTGAATTTAAATACAGTAGAAAACCAAATATCCAAATTAATTTGTGACAAAACTTGTTCATTAATCAAAAATTTGGATAGTGGAATTAAATACTACAAAAACATTCCTATCCACAGTATAAAAACATTATTTAAATAATATCATTATAATTTATGTCTTATGTCTTTGTGCAATGACTCAATTAATCAACAATTCTAGAAATAAGGGATTTAGCATTCTACATTCATTCTAATGGACTTTGGAAATTCTAGTAAAAAATTTAAATCTCCCAAAATTAGATATTTTATTTCTTTTTGAAGTGTGTGTGTTGAGATCTACCTGAGCATCTTGGCATTTTGAGGCAATGTGGATGCTGTCTCGGCGATGTGTTCCTGAAGGAACTGGTTTAGATCCCCGTATTCCATGAACTCCACCACCATACACTGTGGCTCTTTATCTAGACACGCCCCCAAGACCCGTACGATGTTGGGGTCTTGCAATCGTGCTAGTGAACGTACTTCCCTCTGGAAGTCAATCCTAGGAGCATACATACATATATACATATATTTCAGAACAACTTTGTTAAATATATAGTGACCTTCTCAATTAACTCAAAACTTTCACAGTTTTTGAGTGTGTTAGATAAACTTTGAAAGATAAGGTACAAATATTGCTCGTCTGTTTCAACCATTCTCTGTCATGGGAAATCATGATGTGGTTTACAACCTTTTCAAGTAGTAATTCCACATTTTTGTCTTTTACGCCTATCTCGACCCCTTTAAAGCGCACATGCATTCAAATTCCAGTATTTAAATTATTATTATTTTCAATGAATCTTAATACTTGTCCCAGCAATTTACATTTTGTTACATCTGCGCGGTTGGTAGAATTTAAACAAAATTTGACTTTATATGGATGGACAAAAAAGGAGGAATCCATTTAGGATAAATCATCCTCAGACTGCTCAGCTGAAATTTGAATCACCACCTTATCAATGCCAAACCAAACGAGAGTGCATGCTTGAATCAACCAGAATTGCTTGTCTAACAATTAGTCTATATGAATTAAATTAGGCTGGAAAAGAGAATCAATGAGCCTGGTGGATATTTTGGAAATCATACTAGTAGCGCCACTTGACTGAACACAAGACTGCTACAGTAAACTGAATAACAAGAAAGTGTCAAGAGTTGAGTGACCAAAAGGAATCTCAACAGTAGCGGGAAGGTTTTAAAAATCGTAACCACTTTCATTTATATTTGAATTTTACACCTTCTTATAATCATTATTTATTATAATCACTTTAAAAAGTAAATATAACTCAACAAGCATTGTGACCCAACCATAATCATGCCACAACCTTGAAAGAGGTTGTGACCCCCAGAGAGGAAACCACTGATCTAAAATAATGTTCATGATATAAGGTACTTTTTTTAGAATCATACTTATATATATGTGTGTGTGTGTTGTGAAGTCTCACAAACATAGCATAGTATTAAAATGTTAAGACCGAATACAGGAAAAAAAGGTTTAAAAAAATGTCTTCAACATTTTGTGTCCATAACCATAAGTGGTTAAGCTTTAGCATAAATGTTTGTAAAGAAGGTGCTCATGAATCATGTGAGAATTTGGAGGTCCTTAAAATTTTGTTTAATTAGGCCTTTATAAGAAATGTGTTATGTTAGGATGAGTACTTTTAATCTATTCTGTTTTATTATTTTGAGAGCTGCAAAAATTTGCTCTGCCCTTTTGTAACACTTGACTTGAGCATCTATTTTTATTGAATAACTTTTAGCTTGAATCTTCATAAGAAGTGTTTAGACAGAACTTATCTCACTCGATTAACTAAAGAATTAGGATGATGATGCTATATCCATATATTGTTTCAGAGTAATTTCTTAATTGTAATGTATCTTTTTAATAATAGTAAAATTCTCTTTATCCAGAATATTCTAAGATTAAATGAGCAGCTTATAGTATAAATAATTGTGGATGTTCATTGTAAGTATACCTGGCTGATTCAGAAGCCCCTATCCTCAAGTATTTGACGATGACGAGACTGCAATCACTGCTGCTTACGATGTCAAAGGAGTCGGGGAAGCTTTCAACGCGACAAAGGTGAATCTATATCGAGAAATTCAAACACCCATTCAGACGAACAATTTAGTAAACATTTTATATCAATTTAAATTAAATTTATCCTCAAGATGAAAAATAGTTAAATATCAATTTTTAAATTCATAAGTACTTAAATATTTTATAACAATCAACAACAATGTAACACAAAGTAGTCATAAGAAACAAATTGTCTAAAACTATATAAGTAAGTACCTAATTTATTGGAATTATCAAATACAGTATTGAATATTTTGGAAACACTATATTATATATTTTTGAACTATTAACTAATCATATTAATAAGTAAAGCAATTTAAAATATTCTAATTAAATTAGTTAGTTTGATATGAGAGCACCAACACATTAGTTTAGTCGGTAGCGTGTCAACCTACTTAGTTAAGTGTCCCGGGTTTGATTCCTAGCATGGCCGAAAATTTTATCATTGATGAAAATATAGGTTTACCCTTTCATTTATATAAAGTTTACAGCATGGGAATGGATATTGTGCCTGTCCTAGTCTTAAGATAGATCATAAGACATAAAGCTAAAGTCCGTTCACCATAGGAATTGTTTTCTGAAAGGCCTTTTTCCATACCAGAAATCTATTATATAGTAGAATATTGGTATGAAAAAAGACCTTCCAGAGAGAAATTCCTGCCGTGACTGGAATATACAACAGTTCTAGCCAGCCAGTAGTGAGAGATATATGTCTTGAATAAAAAAGTGACCCAGGCCACAGGCTGGAAACAGTAATGGATGATATTAGAACACATAGTGCTGATTGAGAAATAATTTTGTTAGAAATCACCTCTTAGGTTAAAAAAAGGAATGTATAGTGTCCTTTCTTGGCACATTAATTTCTAGACAATAAATCTTATAATCCATTCCTTGCTGAACCATGTGCCGAACCGTGTGATCAAGTAATTTTGTCATACAGTAACAATGAATAAGTGAATAAAAAGGACTATCAAATATCATTATTTTAACCTGTGGGATGTAAATAATGCAACATTAAGTGACTGTGTCCCATCAGGTGTGCAACATATTATATCGGGGTAGCACATATATGCCTTATTACGTCCTTCTAAGTTGGATGGTTATAACTATATTTATAGTAACTAACTTTTTTATCACCGCCTCTTAATACCTGTTACGGTTATATGTATATAATTACTCTAACAAGGTAGGATGAGTAAGAAAACAATTTAGAGGTAATTTACCCACATTTGCGTGAAAAGAGAATGATAAACCATTTAGGTAAAAAAAACGTAGTCGACCTAATCGAGATCTAAGCCCTAATCTCTCTATATTCAGCATGTCAGTCTAAAAACGAGAGTGACGTCTTAGACCGTTCGGCTACTGAAGTGAGTGACGTCTAAGACCGTTCGGCTACTGAAGTGAGTGACACGTGTATCAAGTGATGATAGAATCGGTAGCTATTTGGATGAATATAGTAAACAAGAGTCCACCTCGTAGTACATATCATGCAGATATGTGTTGACTGTACCTCTCCAAACTGCCCTGGGCCCAGCTTGTCGAGGATGGTGAGATTGTCAGTGGAGAAGGCGGCTAATTCGGGCACCTCTCCCTGTTCCTCTTCCTCGCTGCTGGTGGTGGTTAGTGTGTCGTTACAGCCCACGCCCACGAGGCCATACAACCCCCCTCCTCTGGCGTTGTTGCTGGTCAGCTGTGGGACCAGGGCCGGGGGCGGTGATAGGGGAGGTGGGGGTGGCAGCTGGGGACCAGTCTGGAACAATACACTACAGGTTCTACACACACCTGTATACTTATATACAATTGGGGGATTTATCACACACATTGTAAATATATAATATACAAACATGACTTACCAACTAACTTGGCTGTTGATAGTACGTTTGATATTAAAAATTCCACTCAATTGATTAGTAAAAAGAGAAATAACTTTTCAGTACTATTCAGAACTGAACCACAGTATTTGAGATTTCTGGTCAACAAGCCTTCTCAACTACTTATCAAGAAGCATGGGCCCTACCTTATTTATGTTTCTTATAATGATTATGCTAGGAATGTACTGAGTAAAGGTGTTTTTTGGACTATAGCCTGTGCCCCTATCCCCACCCTGAAAGTGCTAAATAACGTATTTTAGTATTTCTCTTTAATGCCCAAGAAAATAAAAGGAAGGAAAGTCTGAAAGGCCTTTTTTTCCTGTCAGAACTCTACTCTCTCTATAAGTAGTATTTGGGTAGAAAAAGAGACCTTCCATAGATTCCTTCCTACCACAAACAGTGTAAGAGCTTATTGGAATAATTTGAAATTCAAGCACCATCACTCCCGATTGTGTTTAAAAAATAATTAATATATGTGATTATATGTAGAAAAAAATCTTGTGTATTGTTTTGGCAAGTTTTATCATTAATAACTACAGGTATACTTCCACCACTATTCCCCCTACCAACAATTAAAATTAATCTATGAGTATTGTCTCGGTTAATGCTATAATCTGTGAATGAGGGACTTCAAGTGGATGCCTAATAACCCGAACAGGGCTGCCAAAAGTTCTCTACAATCTAGCAGTTTAAATTTATAATATTGTGGGGGCTGCTGAGAGCATTAAGCTTATTCAATGCTTGAAATGTATGTCACATCGACAGCAATCCACTCACCTTACATATTTCAGTGGCTGCATAGTATTTCTCTGGAGGAGGTGGAACCGGGGGTGGTTTCGGGAAAAAGTTGTGTAAAGGTGGCGGGGCTCTAGAGGGTGGCGCTGAGAAGGGTGGGGGCGGTGTATCACTCACGTTGAGCCGAGGCACCTCGTACTCCTGTGATACGATGTCAGGCACATCTGAAACAAATGGGAAGTCAGTTTTATAAGAGCACCTCTAAATTGAAAGAAAATTAACTACTCCGCCTAGATTTGTCCAAGTCTGTATAGATTAATTAAATCACTACAGTTTATCTACCAAGGACTTACATTATCTAAACTAAAAAAAAAAAATCCAGGAATATATATTTTAAGGAAACTTACTAACGAATAGAAATTTACATTGTTGAAAAATCATCTTCAGTGCATCAGAACTAACTTAGGTTCTCTGTGACAGAACTTAAAGTGATTTTTATCTACCCAAACTTGTAATTATTGGAAGTAAGCGCGAATGCGATTTCTAACCCTCAGGACAACACTTAAAAGTGAGTTTAAGTTAACCCGAAGATTGAGTACTCTCCCATTCGACTGTTTAACTCAGTTGGTCACACGCGTCTACCTATATTGATTAAGGCTATGAGTTCGACTTTAGACAATAATGAAAAATATATGTTATTGTTAGTGTATAACTTTTCAGGGTGTTGAATTGATGGTCCGTATACTAGGTTTTTTGTTTGTTCTAATATTAAGAAAGTATGCGAGTCGTGTTCTGATCCAACCAGTTGAATACCTCTCGTAATTATAATTAATGTTATTGTGCCCCATAGATACAATTTTTGACAAAGTGGGACACTGAACTAAGACCTTTAAAGAGTAGTCCGTCAGCCCATGTTTGCATGCCCGCTGCTCTCGCTAATTCTGCCACATCACGAGATTTCCTGGATCCCTGAAGCCAAAGTCTTTAATTAATATGAAAACTTTGAGGACAGCTCCTCTTGTAATATTGACAAACTGGCAAATTGCGTGCGCATCGCATCGTAATCCTCGGCTAATCCATTCCAGCATGGTGTTATCTTTTACCACGGGGAGCCGTTATGACAACGTTAAGATACACAGCGACCATGTCTCCCAGGATTCAAGACGTGACAGAATCAACTTACTGAGCCTAAATGTTATGTTTGAATAAGACTGACTTAACTCTCGAACTTTGCTCATATTACCTCCATGGCAGTTGGACGGTGTCAGCTAGGGTCCAAGAGAGTTTCATAAACCAGACCCATGATCGTTAGCTTATGGTGAATCTTATCTAAGGGTGGTTATTATATGGGAGAGTTTCGCGATCAGTGGCCGCTCGTGTATAAGCACTGCGGAACTTCAGCACCCCCTATTTCCACTTGATATTATCGATAACATTTAATATAATGAGTCTATTTTTCTTTAATTCTTTATTTATTTTTGTAGTACAATATATGTTCCTTAAGCTTAATGTCAGTACTACAGTAGCCATCGCCCAGTTTATGAAAGAGATACAAAAGTCTTTGTATGGAACTGTGCGCTTCACAGTGCCAGCTACATGGTGTTTCTTTTTGTGCGCATGCGCATATAGGAGGAAGGTGGGACTGCCAGGTAGAGAAAGCACTGTTGCTCTCGCAGTGCCGGCTCTGGCCTTATGGTGAAAGGAAGTTTTTTTACCCGGCGTGTGTTGTTCTTAAAAACCATGTAGCATATTCTTGAATATGATAAAGTGTAGAAGAGTGTAGGATTAGATTATTATTCTGCTTCCAGCTATTCTATTTTATTAATTTTTTTTCGGTTCTTTTATTTAACAGAAAGACTAAATGCGCTTGCAGTACTTTCAATGAAGAAAAATTTCCTCAATTGTCATCCAGAGATCAAGGAGAAAATTATTGAACTTTTTGCGCAAATTAAAACAAGAAGACTGGATTTCATTTTTAAATGAATAGATCAAGCTTGAACTGTAACAATTTAAGTTAAAGTAAGTAAAAAATGTTTGTTTGTTTTTTGCTAAGATGTTATCAAGTTCCTGAATAAATGTTCTTTTTATACATGTTTTTTACTTTTACACAATTTTAAAACAAAGGTTAAACAAATTTTGGAGCAGCACCCCCACTAATTTTATCTACGAGCTGCCACTGTTCGCAATACTAGCATTTGAGAGTAAGGCTGTTTAACACTGTTCTAGAAAACCACTCACAGTATATTCGACCGAGACTCGAACCCCAAACTATTGCGAGAGTGACTGATACCTTAGAGATTAGAACATTCGATCATCGAAGTTGTTTTTCTCTCTCTTATCATTGAGTCTTCACTAAGCCATCCTCATCTCTACCTTTTCCCCAGTGTCCTTTTATTCCTATTCAAACATTTTCCTTGTGATCTTTTCCCTCTTTGCCAATGGCTAAAGTACCGTCGAACTTCACGTGCTAAGGGGGGTAAGAAAGGAGCAGAAGTGGAAGATAAACTAACCCCACAAGCGGTGTATGAAAAGCGGGAAGACGCACCAATGTATCGAGCGATAAGAAGAGACCGGCAAGGCTTCCAAACAAACTGTTTACACACATCATTAAAAGATGGGGCGACGTGTTTTCATGTGTCTGAACCTACGCGAAGAAGATTGCATCTGAAGAATTATTGTAATAATAATAAAAAAAGGAACACACAAGCTTGAGAGCCTTTTTTTTTTAAGAAGTTGGCGCCAGACTTGATTTTTTTATAGCTAAGTCTTTTCATTATGTTATTGTTTTATTAGTCTTAAAGCCCATGAAACCAAAGTCGTTTAACAACAATCGGCAATCGAGATAGAACAATCAGCCACGTGTTAACTTGATAGCCGTAAAGGGGTCCGTTAAAAGAACCGGACCGTGATTGAAAACTATTATCTCTAATTATGTTACGATCGTCCTGTTTAAATTGTTTAACGGCCTGTTTAGGGCGAGTAAAATGGAAGGATGATTAACTAAACCCGTCAAAGTAAATTGGAGTCAAATAAGAGAGGGCTGCGCTCTGTATATGGTAGGGTTAATAGATAATAAGTTAAAATATGTTATAGTTCAGTGGGAAATCTTAAGACCATTGTGTCTCTAGTGTTAAAACTAGTTGTTAAACCTTTAAAAATAATATATATGACGACACCATTCGTGACTCACGTGTTAGAAAAGAGCAATGTAACTAGGAAAATTTAGCTCTCTGGCAATGAAATAACCTTTCTAGTCTTCCTAAATAAAAATCAAATCGTACACACTAAATACGGTCAGGGGTTGGTGCAATGGTTGTCAGCCTGGATGTCGATCTGTATGCATCTATATGTATGCATTGCGGAGTTACCCCCCACACCCGTACAATATTATCTATATTCACTCACCCAGGCGAATCCTTTTACACCTAACTAAAACCCATTCTCTTGATAGAGCGTCTTTTAAGTTTGAGCTAGCCCTTACGATCGAGTGAAAGCTAATAGTGCGTTATTGGCCGAAAGTGGTCTAAAGTATCACCCTGGCTATGGAGTGACGTACCAATGACAGGGAGGTCGGGACTCTAAACCCGGCTGAATGTACCAAGGGTGGACTTTCCTAAGTAGATTTTTAATTTCCTTCTCCACAAATGCGAATACAAATCTAGGATCTAGAATTAAACCTGATTTATCCTTAACTCGTTATAGTAATTAGTAGATACGGTTAGTAAAAGCACGTGATAAAACAAAAAATTAATACGATGAGTAGTGTTGTACCATAATTTGACCTACCAGATCTAGATTAAATAATCTTCATTCATCATCTTTAAAATCATGTTAAAAAAACAAGCAAATATCTCATACTATTAATTCATGTGAAAACAAACTGATTTGTGATGGTTATCAACAATATCCTGATAACTGAGTAATTTTTTTTAATTTTTTTTTTTTTTTTGCGTATG
>CABFVX010001963.1:0-43175 GCA_902151425.1 Timema shepardi
CTGTCACAGAAATCGACAATCCTTATTACTTAGATTACACCTAAAATGCTTCCTTCTACATTCCTACTCCCTTAGAGTAAATTAACATATATGCGTATAACTTAAACAGTAATTAAGACTCGGTGATAAAAAATAAATTATTTTCATAAATCAGTTGATAGAGACTACTTACTAGCCTATGGTACAGTTGGCAAGATTTATGTTTTCCTCATCCTTAGTAAATACTTCACTTTTAGTTGTAAGAAATGTTTATATTTACTGAATTATGTGCGTGCATAGTTTTATAAAAACATTATACTCACTGCTAATAGTGTAATCTTGAAATATTAATAAGATCACTTTATATTTGAACTTAGACCGAAATTATCCATAGGATATACGCCAAAATATAAAGTTAGTAGTAATCTAGATTAACTTATTTTAAGTTTGCTAGGCAAATGATTGTAAATGTTCCTTTTAAGCTTTTTGGATTATTTTATTTAATTTAAATTTTCAAGATTACAAGAATAGTGTGTTTTTATGAGTTTCCAAACCCCAATTTTTACACACGTTTTTGAAAAACGTCTAGTTTTGTTCACTTGTGCTGTGCTAACATTAAAAAACGCTCTTTTTTTTATGTAAAACTAGCAGAAGTACCAGGCGTTGCAATGCATTGCTTTAAACAGACTGAAATAAAATATCATTTTATTTCTTCCGGCCCTGTTTTTAAATAATTTTAAAAATAAAATCTTATCAAAAATCTAAAATTCCAACTTTGAGAGGCACATGTTTGTGCATAGAGGCTACTAGTTTTAAAACTTCAAACCTCTGCGTACAAAATATATACATATATCGTGAAATGCTCTTGACATACAAGCTCTTCGTTTTATCAATGTAATAGCTAATGCCAACACTAAAGACACAATTATTTTTCAATAAATATCTCTAACACTAAAATAATGAATAATTATGCAATGTTACAAAAAGTATCGGAAATGTGTATGTTACCATATAAGCCTAATAAAAACAAATGTATCCATAGGACCAAATATTTTTACAAGTATGTTGCTTTCAAATAAAATTAAGTTAAAAATATGACAGTAGCTATACGAACAATATACTTTCATGATTCCTACAAACACATACGACTATTATTCATTAGAAATAAGTTCACATTCTTGTGTTTTCTTAAAGAGTAAAAAGGCCCATAGAACTAACATTAATAACTGCTTAATCTGAGGGTCTATGGATATGGATATGGATATTAATTGAGAGAAAGTGCATTTGCAATAGCGTGAAGTGAGGATGTAAATACCAGTCATAAATCACATGTGAACCATCCCCAATGCGCCTTACCAGTATTTTAACCTTTAACTTCCTGCCAACGCTGACAAAATTAATACAAGCCTAACGTCTTAGCTCGGTCAACAATAACTGTTCATATGTATAAGATATTGTGAGAGATAACATTTCAAAGTTACATTATTTACACACAAAAAAGTTTAAAAAGAAACAAAAATGCATCTATTTGTAAATTTAACGTTGTTATTATTAAATGTAATACAAAAATAATTTCGTAAGCTTTGCTTCAAAGACCTACCTAACTGGTTCAAAGAAATACTACTAGTATTTGTGTCTAGCCGATTTACAATTCCGGTGACGTTCAATAATGTCATACGACTGGAGAATTGTATCGTATGGAGTTGTCATACAGCATATATGGTAGCCTACGTGATGTGGAGTTGTGTTACGCCTAAGTCGTTGCTACATAATCATGCAAGCTTTGGAATACTTTACTATGTAGTCTGCGTGAACCAGGAAAGTTTTTCAGGATAGACGGATTGTACTCGTACTTAGGTATTCACACCAGGTCCAAGAGTACACATTGCCAAGTACAGTCCGGTTGACCTGGTCGTGCAAGATACAGTAATTCAAAGCTTGCTGATTATTTCTGAGACATTGCCAAGAACCGGAAGCTTTGCCTGGTCACGCAGGGTAGGTTATATTGTAAATTACTTAAAGGCTTTCTTAATTATGTAAAATATGCTGTCAAGTTCTGCTAGTCTTGCATGATTAAGTAGCCATGTTGTTGTGGTAAGAACGTTTTCATTTTAATCATCTACTCCAGTTTACGTAGCTTTTTGCGATCTAGAGTGAAAATGGCGAAAGCGCAGAACAGGATGGACAAACAATAAAACAAAAGACGGGATGCTTCCCAGTGCTGGCAAACTACAATATAAATCCTTGGCGGCTTCCTTCTTGTCCCCTGTTATTCAAGTCACAATATAGCCTTATATACGTTGCAGTTTTAGTATTGTTTTAAATGCCACTCATGCTTGTTAAAATGGGGTCTTTGGTTTGATTCATGGAGGCAAGTAGTGCAATAAAAAAAATATGAACCTCACAATCTAAAATACAACTATACGATGAAGAGTAATATTTGAAAAGGTCAGCCACTAGCAAACACTTAAACCTTGACTGCTTTTTATTTTATCCAACCCGGGTATTTTCATTATTGTTTATTTTTTTATATGTTTGGGTGGACTTAATAATATGCATTTTATATTCACAAGTTAGCTTAAGATAAGATTAACACACTGTTATAGCCTAAGATAACACTTTTAAAATCAGTCACGGCGCCGTCCTGATAATAAAATAAACATCACGAATGAGCCCATTAGTCGAGATGCAAGATGGAAAAAAATTGTGTTTAAGAAAATTTACCGGTAAAAATTTGGAGGATTCTTTTTAGAAAAAAAAATATTTTCATGGAGTAGATAGAATTGAGACATCACTAGCTTTTAAGTTTACACTTTGCTCTGGGTTTGTTGTAGAACACAAAATATGTCAATACTTCGATATTATACTATTATTAATATTATTATTATTATTATTATTATTATTATTATTATTATTAGCACCGCGTCTTACTACCCATTCGGGTTGTACGCACTTACGCTAATGTGCAATGGTAGGGTGATTGTGAGATGAAATGAAGGACCTACAGTTTAACGTGGAATCCGAACCACGGTGGAGGCCTGGCATTCCTCACATTCACAAGATGTCTTGTCAGAGGTGAAGGAAGGGTTTGGTAATCAGATAAATCTTTGCCGGGACCGGGGATTGAACCCCGGCCGCCATCATAGAATTCTGACACCTTACCCCTAGACCGCCAGGTCACCTTCGATATTATAATCAAAACTTTTACAAAAGGGTAACTTCCTATAGATGTCCTCACGAATTGTTACCACTTGGCACGATTTTGTTTTTTACTAAAATAATTCTTCTCCTATCTATAAATGCCCCTCTAGGCCACAGTACTTCTTTTGTCGCTGAATCATTGATCATGCTTTTAAGGGTTTTGACGTATCTTGTTGGCTCTTTCTTTGCCTAATTTATCATTGTTTCCCTCCTCCACTCAAGAACTAAAGCAAATATAGCGCTATCCTCACCTGTGGTCACGTGATGTAAGGCGTCGTTCCCTCGGTGTATTGTATTGCTAATGAGGAGCATGTTGAGGTTCGAATCTAGGCTGGGGGAACTGTGTATGACTTTCTATACGATATATTTGTATAGCTATAGTTTTCTCATCCCCTCCTAGCCCTAACGCGGACTCACTTCATCTAAACCTACCCGCACCTACACCTTAAACTAAACTATTAATAACCATGGCTATAAACGTAATAATTAAAACAATCTGAGCTTCCGTCTAAATATATCTCATAAACCATAACTTTTTTTTCTTAGTTATTTTTTTCAAACACCGCGTATATACAGTATATAGAATATAAGTCCTTAATAAATGGAAAATACTCGCTATTGAGCTCTTTAAGCTAAAACTTTTTCCCTTTCTTTAATCAAGACCTGAATGACAGTTCTTTTGGAACTAATTGTGCTGTGATCCGGGACATTAAAAACCCCACTTGCATGACTACAAGGACTATCAATCAATTCTTCCAGAGAACGTGTTTTTGATTTTAATGGGTAGAAATATCTTGTTTGATACTGCCCATCAATCGGGTTTTGATATCCCCGATCTTTGATTGATGGAATTCATGAAACGACCCCCTAGCTCGGGATTTAATGGGCTGTGGTGGTATTCATGTGGATCGTGGGAATGCGCATCCACTCAGCTCACGTGTACCTATTGTGTTGTCAACCGTGCACGGTGGATCATCCCTCGGGTACGTTCCTGCCTGCCGTGTGTTCAACATTTATAACAGAGTGTGCCTGAGGGTTCCGACTCCAGAGACTGGTCGATGTTTTAAATTGCTTAGTGTTTAATTTAAAATTATGCACATAGGTGGTGCGTGGACCAAACGTCAAGATCGTGTGATCTGGTTTGCTGGTGACGGGGAGGTTGGCTAATAAACAGCTTCCCAATCTCTCTTCATCCAAATACTGGTACATTTAATATATTTTATACCTTCATCATTCCTATGCCTTTGGTGAAATTAATCGCTGCTAGCTGGGACGAATAGTAAGACTCAGTGCAAAAAATATATAGGCGTATGAAAATATATCAGATTAGACTATGAATGGAAATCAATGGGCAACAAATTCACTCCAAATTTAAAATAGCACTAAGGATCTACTTTCTCTCTGAAAACAATACGATTCAACTCCCCCCACCCCCTTTTTTTGACTTTTCTATGATTAATTTATTTTTGTATGGATTAGTTTACATTGATATGAGGTTTATTAAAACAAAAGATTGAACTTAAGATTCACATTATAAATTCTTATTTAATAATCTTGTCAAATAAGACTATTCAATATTTAAATATATTCATCTAGCCTCCTCAAGTAGGCCTACTCTGTGTCAAACTATCCGTTCGGGCCCCATATTTGCATTAAAAGGTGGGGATGAAAGAGGTAGATTTTAGAGGAAATATATCAGCATTATCATGGAGGAATAGGAGAAAACTATTTTTAAAAAAAACTTTCTACACCAGACCGAGAATCGAACCCCGACCTCCATGCCACCGGAATTGAAAATTTTGCTCTTTAATTCACGGCTACAAATGTGGGTCTTCCTCTAGGAAGTGTTAGAAAATTAGGACTACGGGTAAATTATATCTATTTACAAAACACTCACATTTAAGTTTAAAGCATCATTAGAATGCCACTAAAATGTTCACTGAGGAGTAGCTTAAGTAAAGCAAATTGGTATACTTCAAAATCGCAATTAGAGCTCTGGTAAAGCATGGTGGAGTGATAGAATCCAACCTGTCACCTCACCACAAATATTTTGGATTACGTATAAAACCCTCAAACCATTGTTAAATTAAAACTAATTGGTTTTTGAATATGTTTTTATAGTCACACGTAAATTAGAAAATTATTGATCAACGCTAATTAATACGGTAATTATAAATGAATTTTTAAGAAATATCACCCACATCCCCTTGTATAGAAGATAGAGGAAAAACTATTTGGAGTGTACACGTTCTAGATCGAAACTTGATAACCCAAATCAGAGTAGCCCATGCTATTCGTGTAACCATTCATGCAAGTAACAGAAACTTTTTTTTAAGTGTTACATATAAATACAAGGTTTTTAATAGTCTTGGTGACCTGGTGGTCTAGGAGTAAGGTGTCAGACTTCTATGCTGGCGGCCGGGGTTCAATCCTCGGTCCCGGCACAGATTTATCTGATTACCAAACCCTTCCTTCACCTCTGACAAGACATCTTGTGAATGTGGGGAATACCAGGCCTCCACCGTGGTTTGGATTCCACCTTAAACTGTAGGTCCTCCATTTCATCTCACAATCACCCTACATTACACATTAGCGTAAGTGCGTATAACCCGAACGGGTAGTAATACGCGGTGCTAATAATAATTTAATAGTCTTATACAAGGGTTAAAGGATGGGAGACACAAGAGAAATTGGATGAGATAATGCCTGGATAGAGGCTGAAAAACTACAAATGAAAGTTCCAGATCACATGTCTTAGCGTCTGAATAAGTGGAAGTAATTCTAGTAACCTTTCTATCTGTCGGATAAGGCTCTTAATATGAAAATTGTACTGTAATGTAACCCTGTTACTATACAACTCGATATTCATCGTCAGCATGTTGAAACGTCTCAATTATTCAGGCCAACTTCGAGCTAATGTTCTCGCTATTATAAATTATTCAATATGGTGTAGTAGGGTGTCAATATTTTGTGTTTCTAGCTCTATTATTAACGGTGCAACAAATGATATCGCTTTTATCAGTGGACGTGTCGTCGATGAGGTATGAACGCTTAGAAAATAATGTTATTTCGTACTCTGAACCCAACTTTATCAAATCATGTTGCCCATGACTTATTGATATATTTAAATATATGCGAACATTTTTAAAAGTATTATTTAATTAGCTAACGCACATTTTCTAAACATAGGATCATCATTAAACTTGACTTGCAATCTTTGGATGGACAGGCAATGTTGGAGTAGTCTATTTATTATTCACCTCACTCGTCTTTTCTTCCGACGCTGCATGTGATTTTACATCCATCTTTTTAAAAATCAAACTGGTGCACCAAACGCTAAACACCGTCCTCTAACTTTAGAGGTCACCTAATTGGTATAGTTTATAAGTGTTTGTCTTAAAGTAATAATTTAAGGGTAAGTATAAGCAAGTTAATAGAGAGAAAGTACGTCCGTATTATCGTGGAGAGAGAATGAGGAAAAACCACAGCGATAAATCAGCTGTTTTGTTCTCGGTTGAAATTTTAGCCCATATATTTTTCGTGAAGGGTTAATAAATGCAATGCGAGTTAAACGCCGCTCATACACCGGTTAGAGCACTAGGCTATTCACATACACATACTCACTCACCTACACCACGTCTCTTTCCTTTCGGTGGGATCATTTTGTCTCTTGTGTAATGTTTGCTGATACCTACCTACTAACCTCTGCTACTTCTTAGCTGTATTTAATAATGCATTACACTGTCGTGCCAAGTTGTCGAGCTGAGCCATGCACCAACGACAGGGGGATGCTTCAACCCCTAGCGACTGTATAGTTGTAGGAGTACCCTGCAGGTAAGGGTGTATCCTAGTTTAACACTTAGTGACTGTATAGTTAGAGGAATATCCTGAAGGTAAGGGTGGATCCTGATTCAACCCCTGGCGATGTCTGAAACTTAGTATATGTGAAGGTGTAGGAGTTAATTTTACTACCCAAATGTTACAGTACCTGGTACTAGAATTGGTTGTTTAGTGTTAATAGATCACCCGCAAACCACGTGACGCTGTTGAGAGGGGTTAGGGGTGAGCTCTAACAGTGTATTGGCTGTTACAGGGGGAAGGGGGAACATCACATTGTTACACAACACAGAGATATTCTTAAATTCTGATGTTTCATTCATTGTCAGGATTAGAATGGATTCTGAGTAGTATTAAATCCGAGTCCTCATTTGCTGTCACCAAAGCCCCCCTGTGAAATATGTTGTTGTAAAAAGTTACCTAACACAGGCTAAATTTGCTAAACATCTTCTTTGTGTTACATTGGGGGGGGAGGGGAAGGGGGAGGTTTCAAACATTGTAAGAAAAAAGCTTGCTTTAGTATGTGAGCTTTGTGCTCATTATAACCTTTGTGTCTAGAAAGTGCGCGTTAAATTTGAAATCAAGATAAATCAAACTCACCTTGTGTAGCGATGGAAAACGATAGACTTTATTTTTAGGTTAAGCGTGTTGAACTCGGTGATGCAATAATGGGGCACAGGGCTATTTCTTGAGATTTGAAAGTTTGTTTCATTAGGTCTGTAGTAAAATCGCGTTACGATTGTACGTTTATAACATATAAAATATATTATTTTTGCCGACATAATTGGTAAAATGTATAGTGCAGTTTAAATTGGGTTATAAATATATCCAAATAATATCTTTATTCGGGCGAAGTTAAGGCCAGCGACTTTTACATTTAATACGATTGTGCTAAAAACTATATTATAATATTTCTACAAAAATAATAAAAATAAAATACATTCCCCATATAAATGACTATACATTTATGAACATATTAAAATAAGATAGTGGAAGGGATAGAGATAAAGGAAACCATACAATAGATTGTATAAGAGCGTGTTTTACTTTATTTACTTTCTAGGCCGGGCTTATTTGCAGCAGCATTTGCATCAAACAACCACCTTAAAAGTAAGTTTATTTCTATTTTATTATGAGATTCAACGTAAATGTTATAATCATATGGTTTCCAAACACACGACTTACAAACTAGCTCAAGAGGCTAGTCACGAAGCTGACATCAACAGTTGTTGAATATCTGTCAAGGGTGACCTGACATTTAAAAAGTTCCTCATCCAATACCGCTATGTTGATGACCAATATAAAACAACTGTTGAGATTACTGTGTTGAGAAAATTAAACTAAACGTATCTATCAAAGCAATAGGACTATTTTATTTTTTCTGACCTTAAAATATGTTTGCTAAAAAAACTTGCTAAAAAAATACGGACTTTAAACTCTAGTTCCTTTCCACCCCACCGTTAACGACGTTGCCTATAATAGATTCACGACCTTGGTGGGATGACAGTTCAAAAAGTTACTAGATATAATCCCTAATACATCCCTACGCCAACAGCTGACATCTTTCACTTTGGATAACTATAATTAAAACATAGTAATGTATGAATTTGATAGTAAACCACAGTAATTAGGTCAATATGATTTATATATTTATTTTAGGTCGGGCACAAAGCTTATTTATAGTTTTATTCCACTTAAAAAATTATTATTCACAGCCCTTTCACAAAAGTTTTAAATAACATAGCTTCAAAATGGTGACCGACGAATTTAAACCATGTGATTGAACGTGGGGGAAACAAGTTCTTTACACTGATGCACCCACACAGTGGATAAACATACTTTATTCTATTGAATATTTCGAAATACGATAAAGTAATCATAAAATAACTTATTTTCTATATACAAAATTACAAGTATTTTATCTTTTCCAAGTAAATACGCTGCCTATATTAAAAGGTATGAATTTATGCATTATATTACACATAGATAACATTACAAAACTAAGAATAAGTCATTTTAATTAAGTTAAAATATTGTTTCGGATTGGGTAAAAATAAATTACGAAACAATGTAAGAAAACTTAAGTTTACGTTATTTTAAATGTAAAATATAACATATGATTAAAAAAACTTGAACATTTGTACCAAAACAGTGTACAATCGGTCAAGATATGATTTCCCATGTTAGTGAATTTACGTCTTACTCGGCGAGTTTTAGAGGCATAATGTTAAAGCAAAAACTATACATCTTTAAATAATTCTAAAAATGGTTCTACGGTGTCACCAAATTATTATTTTTATCTTTAAGAAGTTGGTTTTTTGTAAACGTATTTTTTTATAAATCCTTTACAATCCAGGCTATTTTTCTTGGTTACGAAAATGGCCTGTATAAGTATTTCTGCCAGAATTCACATTAAAAAAGTGCATTGTCTATCTAGTAATAGTAAACAATAAAAAGATAAATTAAAATTCAAGTCAATGTTTTCAGGGTGCGAATATCAAAATGACTGTATAAGCTCGTCAGATGAAGAGGGAAAGGTTTATCAATACGTGGACAAGAGCCCTCTCAGGGAGAACTTCTCATTTTCTTTCCTCCCTTTCTATTGTGTACACTAGTGTATATATGTGATAGTGCTTAGACTGCTTGGGTGCTTCAAGTTAAGATGCAACCCGCTTCGCAAGATAATTTCCAAATTTCCAAGTAGGCAACGTCGTTAAGTAAGCCGCGTTTCCTAGCCTCTTTGTTCCAAGATGAAGCGCTGTGACTTTTCATCTCGTGCGAGTTACGACCCTTGTTAAACTCCCCTTGCAAGTGCTAGTTCAAACACATCCTGACGAGGTGGAACTAGGTCCCCCACTCCCCTCGTTCCTAGACTTACCTGTGTTTACACAGTCACAGAGCGAACACCTTGTGGCTTGATGATACACCTGAGCACAAGGCTTCTAGCCGGGGTCCCCTGGGAGTTCTCTACGTGCCACTACTGCGAGTTGTCACTAATACTTAATAACTGTTGCTGCTCGAGTATACGTGCACTTTCCAAACACAAGGAAAGGAAAACCACAAAACTTTGACTATTTTCTTAGAACCTAAAAGTGAGTAGGCTAGAGATAATTGTGTATTATGATACTATATGTAATTCATAAATCCTTCCACAAAAATAAAAATGATTGTTTGAAAATAAAATATTTTCACTGCAATTTTTTGTAAGAAGTATGGTACTATTTGACGTCGTATCAGTACTTGTTCAGGGGGCATACACATACATTAATTACTCTAGTGAGATGTGGATGAGTAAGGTGGCATTTTAAAGGAGGCTTAGCAAAATTTCCATGGGGAGAAATTTGGAAATCATTTAGGAAAAACTAGCCAGGATTAAAACCTCGACCTAGTAACCCGAAAATTAGATTAAATGAGCTATTAATCCACACCACGTCTCACAAATACTTGTAAAAAAAGTTATACTAGTATGTTATATTTAAGTTTTTGAAATTTTTATTTGTAATAAAATCTTTGGACAAATTAGTAAACTATTTCATGTGATGTTTGTTTCCTGTTGTTTTTATTTATTTTCAAATGTTTCATAACAGTAGGTTATTTGTGTTCATAGTTCTGCCAGATTATCAAAATATATGGAAAAAAAACTAAGTTTGTGCGTTTTATCCACCATTTTATATCCGCCATCTTGTATTTTACTTTTCAGATTTTTCTAATATAGATGGTACGCTTCATAGCTTCCACACCAAATTTCAGCTCTATCGGGATCAAGAAAGGGGATAAAGAGCTCTGAAAGGAAAAACAAACACCGTATGATTTTTTGTAACGCAACAGGAGGGTCGCGGGTCGTGGGTCGTTTACACCAAATTGGGTAGACTGCAGAGTTATTTTGAAAGATAATTAATTGGGTTGTGCTGCGTTACCCTTTTAAACTGTTGTTGAAGCTCTATAAAAATCTACCCTAAAACTCCTCAAAACGAATCATTGTTATTAGAACACTTTTAATAACACATTCACTAACACCCCAACCAAAGATCCCCGGCATAAAATAAACTAATGTCGAACATAAATCAACAATTATCTCAATGTTAACACTTCCAAAACTAAACTTCATGATCAGCTTTGCCAAAGATATTCCATGGAAATATTTATTCTTGCTAGACCATCGACGTGGAAAAAAATATAACCCTCATAGATTTAGATGGGATATTTTCACTATTTAAACTATAACTTCTATGAAATCCTGATCCTCAAGATTATTTTACCACCGTATCTTAATACCCGATCACGTTAAAATCATATGTACTAATTTTACGCTAATGAGCTAGGGATGGGGAACATTATAATTTATATAAAGTGTACCTGCATTTAAGTTGAGAAAGAGTGGAAAACCATTTTGGAAAAAAAAACACCCTCAGAACAGTCGACTGGGATTCGAACCCCGATTTTCCTATCATTGGCAGTATAGGCCTAATATAAAATTAGAGTAACGCTCTAGACCATGTGGCCACCAAAGCAGGCTTCAAGATTTTGACTGACTAAGAAATAATTTATAGAACAAGAGTTAATCTACTAGAAATCACTGATAACACATGTTTTCATAAAATAGGATTTACCATGTTTTTGCCCCGACCCTCTTATATAAAAATTATTAGCACACCAGGCAGGCTTTTACTCTTGAGTCCGCAGTGTGATCCCAACCGACTGCACCGGGAGTCACTTTACCACAAGGAAGATTATGGTTTTCTCTTTAAGGGCATGAATGTTAGTGCACTTCATACAAATACACCCTCCTCCTCCTCCTGTAATGTCGGGCTAACCAGGACAGGCATTAGAGCCAACTAATACTAAAATATCAGTTGAGTTTATTTATTTTATTTTTTTCCTCTTTTAACAATTAATTTTTTTTTTTTTGCTCGTTAAACGATGCAAATGAGTTCCTCGTTAAATAGTACCGGTATTGAAAAGTGCAAATACATGTAGGCTTGTGATGGTTCAGTAAAGTGAGAGGTTTATAAGAAACCGTGCAATTAACTGTGGGAAAGTTCTCAACAATAAAACGTTCTTTATATCCTTCCACTCATCACTCGTTTGTTTAGAACTTCGTTAGAATAATTACTTGAAGAGTTTTGACAGGGTAATGTAAATTCTCGAATATATTTTTTTGCACCACATCTTAACTCAGCTAGCATCGCATCTTCCTACTAAGCTATGAGTCCCGGGTTTGATTTCCTGCACGGCTGAAACATTTACATTGACTGAACTAGCCTACGAGTAGAGTAAAAAAACAACTCAACACTTGATGTGTACAATTCAAACAGACACGTCTCGATGCGCGTGGAAATCATTTGTGAACACAACCCGCACCGGTGGATATGCGGACTAAGTGATAAGCTCATACAGCTGGTCGTGATAGTGACGGAAAGGTCGGGGATCGAATCCCGGCTAGATGTACTAGGGTTTCCCACTCTCGGATACATGCTATCTAAATTATACTGTCCTCATCCCTACTTAAATAATGTTACGACAAATTCTTAAAAATCTGGATGGATATTGAAACATGGAGCGGAAATAGCATCTGTGAGCGCAGCTTAAGTGCCTGGATAGAACGTTTGCCTCCTAAGCTCCGCGTTTTACTACTCGTTCCATCCGCTTGTTCAAACTAATGGAGTAAATATATGAGAAAGGTACAATTAGGAGTAAATGTATCCGTATTTGTGTGGAGGGTGGTCGGGAAACCATTTAGAATAAACCATCTCATTACACCCGATTGAAATTCAAACCCTGATCTCTCCATCACTGTCGAACTTGATTAAACAATACCGACACCTTTGTCCTAATGCCCTCCATTAGGGATGTCTGAACTTGTAATAATTACCTTTCTTAGATGTCTCCTTCTTGCCTAATGAGGATGAGGGATGGTAGTAGCTCCCTTAGGTAATCCGGCCCGAAAGGTGGAGGGGGTGACGTCATAAGAGGTATTTTTCGGTGGATACCTCGACACCAGATACAAGATACGGCACTAAGAGGATTACACCCTAACCTTTTAGCGCCCCGGTTCAGAAGGTACTTGCTCAGCTGGGAACCATGAGACTGGGTGAAAAGCTTTGTCTTGAGGACCCTGACCGTAAAGCGTTTTATGGTGATTGAAAAACTCTATTCATTTTGATAAATATTGACAAATTAAAAGAAAATGTTGTTTCATAAACTGAAAGGTTGCTATTGCTTGCAGTAATATTTATAATCAATTACTCTAATCAAATGTGCATTTCGAATAATAATCCGAAACTATTGCGTGAAGAAAAACTAGCAAAACAATTTTTGGTTTTAGCTATCAAAATTTAATTAAAACCATAGAAAATTTTAAATAACAGTTTTATTTTTATTTGAAGTATTTAACATTCACTTACTGAACCGACTTTTTATATCAGCAGCACACGACTTATAAACTAACAAAAATCTAAAACATAAACAACACATAGCCCTCAGACATTAATTCGTCACTGTGAAAGGGGATTTTTTTTTGACATGCCGGTAATCGAACGGGACTCTTAGCTAAACGGGCAGACATGTTACCGGCTAAGCTAAGGTGTCGAACAATTTTTTTAAATACATATTTTTGTATTAATTTTACACTCTCCGGGCCTATTTTGAATTTTCGCTGATGCATTATTGATTTTAACAGATACACTTAAAATTGCTTTTAAAAAATATTCAGAATCACATTTGTGAAGCCATCTATATTTTCCTACTCTTCACTATATTATAATATACAGCTCTTCAATCCATTGTCATCCATCGCTCACTGCATTATAGTTCTGATTTTTACTGAAATATGATTCTGCTCTTTATTACAATATAATCTGCCTTTTTATTACAATATGATCTGGCTTTTCATTACAATTTTTCTCTGCTCATTATTGAAATATAATCTGGCTCTTTATTACATTTTTATCTGGTTCTTCACTGCAATATATTACTCTTTATTGTAATATACCCGGCTCTTCACTGTATTACGAAACGTCTTGCTATGATCTGGCTCTTTCCAGCTTTATGGTTCGGTTCTTCGTTGAGTTATGATCTGGCTCTTCCCTGCATTATTTTAATTGCTCATCTTTTATCGTCATTTTTTCTTTATCTCAGAATCCTTGACACGTTTCAACATTTCATTGCTAGGCATTCCAGGGAAGTATATTTTACTTTCCTGTTGTTTTTTTACTCTTTTTCCCCCCTTAAATATAAAATCCTTAAGAGGGCCAACATCATAAACAGTCAATAGCAATGGTTGTACGTGTGTGTAAAGCATGTAAGGCCGAGAACTTATCCAATATATATACTAACTTCCATTAGCGGGGGCCTTGCTTAGATCACTCAAGCTGCTTAATTTCATTTTAGTTTTAAAGTTGCTCGCTTACTATGACTCTGAGAATAACGTTATATCACTTCAAGTCAAGCTGGCGATATTAATTCACATTAATTAACGGTAAATATTGAGCTATGTAAACTTTTTTTTTAGGGTAGTAAATATTTTCAGAAAGCTTAGGAGTATTTTTGTTATGAGATTAGCGTGCACTTTTTAAACACAGACCAATATGTTTTATTATTAATATATTTTAACCAACTAACAACACTACTACTAACAACATTAGTTCTTTTTTTGTTTTCGCTCAAAAGGAGTGAGATTAACGAAAAGTAGAGGCGGGAGGGGGAATTCAGCTAACTTAAACAAAATATTGTTTTGGGGCCTGTTTTTTTTAAACTTAAACTACCATAAATTCTGTTAACATATTTATCCTATTCAGGCTATTTAGATTTATATAAAAATGAAAATTATTTCAATGGGCTAGTAAAAATATTTTATAAATCACTATCGTGAGTGGATTTTCTTTCCTTCCATATTCGGGTAGTACCGCTTACAGGCTGTCCATATGATTTATTCTTACATTGCAAATTTTAGACAAAATTAAGTGAACTCAAACAATTTAAGTGTAATACAAAGAAACAAAACATCCTATTTTTCTCAGTTCTGAGCGCCATTAGCCTTATTTCTTTCTTTTAGTTATTTATTTTATAAAAGTCTCGGTTAAGGATATTAATATCAAAAATTAATATATTTTAGAAGAAAAACTTGTTATAAACGAACAAAAAAAGCAATTATTTATAAAAATTATGCAATGCTTATTCTTCCAAATATAAAACTGAAGAATAAGATGAAAACAAGTAAAATGACATAAATATGAATGTAACATACGTGTTTGTAACAATAGCCAAGACTAATACTGGTATTAATTTTCTACTTTGCCAGTGAGTACAGCACGGTTTGGAGTTTAATTTTGGTGAAAGGTTTTGAGATATTGTGATGAGCGGCCTTACCCATTGAGCATTATTACCCCTCCTTCTCTACGCACTTGGAAAGAATGTTTGCAAATATTTCGCTCGGGTTCCCGAAATGTTTTTTTATTATTTTCGGAAACAAGGTGCAAACTGTTGGCAAAACTTTTTTCTTGTTCACTTTTTGTTTACTAAAGAGGGACCTATGTTTCTTGTCATCTATTTTAAATGGGTTACAAGAAACAATGTTTGCGTGTTTGTCAACATTATCGACAGCAAACAACGTGGGACAAGCCAGTCGTTCACTAGCCTGGGACTAACCATTTGTAAAAGAACTTAAAAATCTGTAAGCAGGCCCGGATTAAGGCATGTGCCAAGTTTTCCACGCACAGGGGGCCCCACTTTGACTTGTCTTTTGTTTTGTGGTAATATTATACTTCAATATTTTTTTAAAAAAAGTGTTTTTTTGTAAAATTTATTTTTAACTAATCGAGATATTCCCTAATCTAAGGGCGCTGGTAGCCTGGTATGACGTGGAGTCCGACAGTCAGTGCTTAAAAATTAACACAATCTTTGCTTTTGGCAAACCGGAAATACTACATAACTGTAGACGGTACCGTTGACTTTTGACAGAAAAATAAACATTGATTTTCTATTGATAATAATTTCTGAGGTAAAATAATTAAATGGCTAGTATTGCAGAGTTAACTAAATGCGACGTGAGAAAATCTCAAATAATAATAATAATAATCTAAAAAAATACTTTTTACTATATTATAACTATTTTATCTGCAAACAACGGACTACATAAAATCCATTTACATTGAAATAGTCTATCGTATAATGCTCAGTATTATTATATTGTTAGCTATTAATTTACAGTACTAAAATCAACTCAGTGTATAGTAGGCCGTATATTAGTATTAATAGCACCGCGTCTTACTACCCGTTCAGGTTATACGCACTTACGCTAATGTGTAATGGTAGGGTGATTGTGAGATGAAATGGAGGACTTACAGTTTGATGTGGAATCCGAACCACGGTGGAGGCCTGGCATTTCACACATTCACAAGTTGTGATTAATACACGTCTTGTCAGATGAAGGGTTTGACAATCAGATAAATCGGTGCTGGGACAATAGGCTGTATAGTTTAATAGTTAGTACAGTATTAATAATTAATATGTTAATAACAAAACTCACCATGTTTACTTAACGTTTGCAAAATAAGTTTTTCTCTAAATAAAATTACCCGTGTATGATGTATATTATGTAATATTCATAATCATTCATTGAAAGAATAATTTTTAAGGGCCCCAAGTTCTTGGCACAGGGCCCCTCAAAGTGTTAATCCGGGCAGGAGGCATACGAGTGAAGTTTCTAAAACCACTTTCGTCTTCGATCTTCATTTCTATCAGATGCTTATTTGCATGGAACGAACTATTTTGAACCATTGTAAGAATCCACCACAACTTTCTTCCACCGTTCTTCATGAACAGTCCTTAACTATATTCAAAGGTGATCCATAGCAGCAGCATCCTAGGCTGATATGTTTTACAAATACTCAACTGAACAGCTCTAGATGGGAAGCAATGTTTCAATATTGAAGTCTGGACGCGAAACAATGTTTGTTTAACTGTTTGCAAACAACTCCTCTACCACAAGTTTTAAGATTTTAGTTGGATTATAAGATGAACTCCACGCACACCGCACACTTACTAAATTCCTACCCTCTTAGAGGTCTGCATGGTCTAAGTCGTCACTCTCGCAATAAACTGGACTCTCGATGATGGGGAGCTGATATAGTAGATATGAGGAAGGTAGAGTTTAGAGGAAATGTAAGGACACTTGTGCGAAACTAAAGAATGGAAAACCTATTATGAGAAAAAAAAATCCTTAGTACAACCGGCCGGAATTTGAAACCCGACCCGTTATTAGTAAATCAGACTAAACTAACTTGAAGCTTAGTCCGCGTGCCCACCCATGCGGATTTGCAGGCTTCAAACGTGTAAATCAACTTGTGAAACACGCGCTGAGTAATGTATATTAATTAAAAAATACATTGGTAATCATTACCAACTTAAAAAAACTATTTTCAACTTTTATACCGCATGAATGAATTGAAATAAAGATATCAGTGGCAACAAAACCTGCTAAGTGCCACGTCTTCCCCTTTGAGACAGCATAAATGATGTCTTCTATCTCGCACACAGATGACAAAATTATTTGAAGTTGAGATGTGTCATCGCTAGAGACGACTTCACCGAACTGTTTGGGTGGAGCTATTGATGGTTATCGTGGGATGATTGACGCTTTGTCAAACTCGAGATTGGTTGCTGTAGGATGAAGCCCACACCAGGACAGGGGTCATGGATTAGTGACTAGAGATAGTCGCGAATTGTTTATTTCTTTTTTTAAGCGTATGGGATTAGTATTATTATTATTATTATTACCACGTCTTACTATCCGTTCGGGTCATACGTACTTACGCTAATGTGTAATGGTAGAGTGATTGTGAGATGAAAATGGAGGACCTACAGTTTAACGTGGGATCCGAACCTCGGTGGAGGTCTGGCATTCCCCACATTCACAAGTTGTGATTAATACACGTCTTGTCAGAGGTGAAGGAAGGGTTTGGCAATCAGATAAAATCTGTGCCGGGACCGAGGATTGAACCCTAGGCCCCAGCACAGAAGTCTGACACCTTACCCCTAGACCGCCAGGTCACCCATTGTTTGGGATTACTGAACTAGACACGACATCCAGTTCGGGCGCCTGTATGCGGACTATTTGCACCTCTGGTGTCACAGAGCGTTGTCCAGGGTACAGCTATGGAGGTTGTCTACACGTACCCGTAATGAGTTGACGTGATTATAGTGAAAATTAAGGAGTGGGCCGGTCGGAGTCGTAAACCTAACACAAGCCCAATTAACTTGAATACCTAAGGTACCAGCTGGGAATCGAACCCGACACCCCTAGATTAATAGTCAGATGCACTGACCACTACACCACTGAACCATTTGTTTTCTAAGTGATATTTTCAAAGAAATCTTTATGTGTTTTATCCTTAGGATGCTAAATCTATAAATGTTAAAACATTCATTAATATTTTCTATCAGCAAAATATAACTGTTTCCACAATAAATCTACGAATCTTGTATTCTAACGCGAAAAGTGTTATTTGTTTTAAATACATTTTGGTTAGTACTAAAATTGCCAACATGAAGGTCGAAAGATGTATCAAATATCTTGAGTACACTGCCAACATTTTCTCATTGCAAAAGCAGCTTGGAGACGATATAAGCAACTCAACTGTTAGCCAGAAAACGTAAATTGTCAACTTTTTCGATTAAACATAAAGAGGATTTTTGTGATGTGTTCTCCAAGCTTAATTATCCTACGACCCATTCGTATCTATATTTGGTCATCCACCAAGATTACAACGTGTAATTTTTTTTGTATTTTCTTCTACAAAATGTCACAAATAACATATGGTCTAGTTTAATAAGACATAAGCTTTTATTTTGTAATTTTCACGTACACAATTTTATGTTTTTTAGCATCGCGTATTACAACCCGTTCAGGTTTTACGCTTATGTACTAATTGGGATTAGGGAGGTTATATTTTTAGGAAATGTACCCGCATTTGCGTTGAGAGAGAGAGAGAGTGAAAAACCACACTCAGTATACCAAACCAATATTCGAACCTTGATCTCCACGTCATCTGCAGTCTAGCCTACTACAAAAAGTAGCGCTAAACCATGTGGCCACCAAAGGGCGTCACACAATAGTGACAGTATTAATATGACATAATATACACTGTAAATATAATAATAATTTTGTAATTTCTTGTTCTCAACTGTGCGAGTATAGTTTTTATTTCAGCGCCGAGTCTTACTACCTCTTCAGATTATATGCATACTGAGTTAAGGATGAGGAAGGTTGAATTTAGAAGACGTATACCCACATTTGTGGGGAGTGAGAATGTAAAACGATTTTGGACAAACCCCCCTCAGAACACCCAACCGGACTCTGAACCCCGTTCTTCCTGTCATCGGCAGTCTAGTCTAACACGAGAGTGATGCCTTAGACCATGCGGCCACCAAAGCAGATATCTAAAATAGTTGCGACTCTATTAGCGAGATGAATGCTTTACTTGTATTCAGAAAGGAAGTCTAGGCTTGGACCAAACAAAACCATTTTCACTCAAGTAAATTATAACATAAATGTTGTATCTGTGCAGATTTTTTCAAGTAAAAAATATTAAAAATAAGAAATACTCACTTTTAAGAGTTGTGGTCTTGAAAAGTTTAATCTACTTCACTATTTGGTTGGACAAGTCTGGCCGGACTTACGACCATTAGTGTGGCTACCCTGCTTCGAGAAGAAACAAAATATTCCAACACGTTCTTGACAAAGCGCGTTCAACTAAACAAATTAAATAATGCTTCGACTACACCACCAATGGGTTGCAACCCACAAATTGTAGACTACTGGTATGGATTATTTCAGCTTTTAGTTTTCAAGCACTGGTTCGGTTCAGCTTCTAATAGCAATTTCAATTCTTGAAGCTGGATTCGAATATGCTATATTAAATACACTTTGGGCTCCTGTGAGAGGATAGCCACAATATAATTAGATTCTGAAAATTGAAAAAACACACCTGGAAACGAGAATCGAACCCGGGACTTTTGACCTTTCAGAATATGATATCTAGATGCGAGTAAATCCTCACTAAAACCACTATAATAGCTTGGCTATATGACTCTAACAATAGAATTAGTTATGCATCTAAGAAAATATAATATGCTACAAGTTTAATTTCAAGTTACTCTCTTTCTAGATATTTAGTGATAATGATAAGTGATATCCAATACTATTTTATACGGCTGTACATCTTGTTTTAAAACTAAATTTATTTGAAATACTCATAAGTTGTGTTATTATTTATTTTTATTTGTAGAGTACTTAAATACTATATATATATTATTTATATATATATATATAGTATTTATATATATATATATATATATATATATATATATATTACATGGTGGGAAAATCAGTTTTTATAAAATACGAAAATACGCATATATTTGCTTGAAGTAAATATATAATGCTAGTGGATTGGAGGTGAGAACTTTGCCCCTCGATAGAGTTGTCATGCCCAGTTTACTGATCCTAAGATAACATTTAATATAATGAGTTATTTTTTCTTTAATTCTTTCTTTATTTTTGTAGTACAATATATATTCCTTAATCTTAATGTCAGTACTTCAGTAGCCATCTCCCAGTTTATTAAAAATATACAAAAATCTTTGTATGGAACTGTGAACTTCACAGTGCCAGCGAAGTGGTGTTTGACTGTTGCGCGCATGCGCACATAGGAGGGGTGTGGGGAGGAAGGCGGGACTTCCAGGTAAAGAGAGCACTGTTGCTCTCGCAGTGCCGGCTCTGGCGTGATGGTGGAAGGACGTTTTCTTTTACTCAGCGTGTGTTGTGCTTAAAAACCGTGTACCATATTCTTGAATGTGATAAAGTGTAGACGAGTGTAGAGTTAGATTATTATTCTGCTTCCAGATATTCCATTTGATTCATTTTTTTTCCAGTTCTTTTATTTAACAGAAAGACTAAATGCGCTCGCAGTACTTTCAATGGAGAAAAATTTCTTCAATTGTCATCCAGAGATCAAGGAGAAAATTATTGAACTTTTTGCGCAAATTAAAACAAGAAGAATGGATTTCATTTGTAAATGAATAGATCAAGCTTGAACTGTAACAATTTAAGTTAACGTAAGTAAAAAAAGTTTGGTTTCTTTTGTTAAGATTTAATCAAGTTCCTGAATAAATTTTCTTTTCATACATGTTTTTTTTTTCCTTTTACACAATTTTAAAACAAAGGCTAAACATTTTCTGGAGCAGCACCCCCACTAATTTTAGCTACGAGCCGCCACTGGTTTTGTTGCGCTGGCATTATTCTTTATTTTTTTAACTAAAATGCGTAAAGTATTAAATCCGGATATTGATGGAAAACCCGCTCCAAACTACCGAAAAAAAGGGAACATGTCCGGGAAAGCCGTATGTCAATACAATCTCGTGACTATAACGTATAAGTACAGTTTCCAACCTCAGCCTGAATGTCGTGATTTTCTGTTTTACACCGCAAAGGGAACAAGAGTTCCATTCCGAGCCCCCCTAACTCCGTCCTGTCCTCTGCTAATGTGGTAAAGAGGTCGATGGTAGTGTGGGAGAGGGGGACGAGGCGTGCATTGTGTGTGACATGTATAATGGGACAATGAGCCACCTGTCATGTTGATCGAGATCACGGCAATTGGCTCGCACGATGATGACGTAATGTTGGTGGTTGTCAATGGTTGGTGAGGGTGGGGGACACCCCATCAAGTATTCATTGATAGTGATCGCTTCACTCTGACAATATCACTCAACTGCGTGTCATAGAGAGAGGAGCAGGTGTTTACATGGTAATAGCGACGTGTTTACAGTATGGTGAAGGTAATTACGTGGGTCCAGGGTTCGATTAACTTCTTGTAGGACCCTTAGCAGATTCAAAGAACCAATGACCCGCACCGTTGGGCACTCGGGGCTCGGACGTCATTCGATGACGGGGAGTTAAGAGTTTAAACCCCATCACCGGAAAACTAGACTAAACGCGGCTGATACGTTGGTGTTGTAAGGAAATTAATAAACTATTTTACATTGTGTATTCGATTTATTAATTTATATTGTTTATCTAAAAAGTTATTAAAAGTTTTCACTAATACAAGGTATTAATAACTGTAAACCTAACTTTACATCATTAATTAAATGGGATAGTTATATAACTACAATAATTTTAATAGTTTTGTTTTCGCCATTGTGGCAACATTAGTTTCCATTTTTCAAATAATGGGTTTCCTATTAAACTGTACACGAATTCATGCACATCTTTATTTAAATAGAAATTTATGGGTTGAACACACATCAACTAATTACTCTAATGTGTTAAGAAAGGTTGAATTTATTTACCGGAGTGTATCACCACTGGAGTGGTGGGAGAGTGGAAAACCGTTTAGGGAAAACCACCCTCATTACACTCTACTGGGATTCGAACCCCCGATCTCCTCGCTATCGACATTCTAATATTTTGCTAAAGAAACGCCTTAAACCATTCGACCACTTATTCGGTTAAATAAAATATATTTACAAAATTATTATTATTTTCTTACACATAATCATTTCATGTCAAGTTATGGGACACTTTTTTGGTTGATTCTTTTTTAATTTGTGTTCTTATAAAACTTTTTTAAATTATGGCTTAAAGCTGCTTTCATATACCAAAACACAATTACAGATATATTTTACTGTGCACGCGAAGTTTTACTACACACACATAACGCATGTATAAAATTGAATTATTCGTAGCAAAGTATTCAAAAGGTCACCTGGGAACCGAGGCGGGTCCATTTATTATTAAATAATAGTAATTATAAACAACGGCTAATAAAACCTAGATCACATTATTATGCCTCATGTAATTTGAAACATCAGAAATAAACTTCTACGAGCGCATTTATTGCCGACAACCATACTTTCTAAAGTATTACTTTATTAACACCTCATGTTTTCATTATTTACAACAATCCTTAGACTACAACTAATTGTAAAATTTGTAGTGGAGTGAGTTGTAAGCACAAATTCGATGCGTAGGAAATGCTCACATTACTAGAAAATATATTTTATGAAAACTACCAACCTTTATCAGCAAATTTTACCCATTTCATTGCACACTATTACAGTTTTGATACATATTTTAAATCAAGTTAATTTACGATGAGGTTAGAGCCTTTGCACACGTAGCGGGCTTTACCCTCCACCGTCGCTATGGACTGGGTCGGGTTAAAGCTCTTTACATTGGGTTAAAGTGGAGTTGGTTTCACCCGCCACCGTCGCTAGAGGCAAGTGTCATTTTCAAGTTTCACCCGCACATTCTGTAGCCAGTTCAGGTTTTCTAGTGAGTGGAAATAGATCGCGATCTGAATGTTCTTGTTTTATGTATGTTAAACTTAAGAAGACAAAGGCGCAACAGGAGAGCATGGGTGCACCAGCTCAAGTAGAAAATAGCAGAGTTTGGAGCATTTTCACACTTGTATTATGAATTGAGGAGGGATGACGCGAAGTTTTTTTCTAAACATTTTTAGAATCTTTAATATTCTCGAAGTCCTGATGTAGTTCAAGGAACACACCTCTCCACGCTTCGGTTGCTATTGTTCGCGATTTGTATTCCTCTAGAATCTTGTCCCATAGCACAGGCCTGTCGGAAACTTAACACGATTAGATGCTCTACATCTATTCCGGGCTCCATCTAAAACCTTATAATATAATAAAATAATAGAAATTATAGAAGTACAAAATATTTTTACCTCGCACCAAGTCTTAACACTCGCAGTAACTCCTACGGCGTGTTAAACCCTTACATAATTTATATTATTCTATTATGTAAAATTACTATTGAAGGTATGTAAACATACCTTTTCCTGCAAAACCGGTAGGCCCTTTCGCTCTCTCTCATAGAAATTCACGTGTGCTGACATAATAATTAATTTAAGAACGTGCACGTTAAATAACTCAAATATATAACACATAAAATGGTAATATTCATTGTAGGCCTATAATTAAAATTCTAATTGATAAATAAATGATTATCTTGAGTTTATTTTTATTTCACCTGTACCTGAACTGTACCTAGTTTATCACCACCTTTATATATATATATTATTGAGCACTCGTAAAAACCTTGATAATTAGGATATTTAAATCTATTTACTTGCTATGTTGGACAACTGGTCTAAGTATCAAACTCATCTGATCTCATTTAGTCTGGAATTCCAGTAATGGAGTGGGCTGGAATCGAATCCTCTCTGGGTGTTCCGAGTGTGGTACTTAATAAATGATTTCTCATTTTCTATTTACACAAATTCGGGTACGTTTCATCTAAATTATATTTTCCGCATCCCTGCCCCAATACTGTAATTCAATGCGGATTACTTTCGTCGACGGACAGACAGTTTAAATGTCAAGATTATGTTGTCTGGTTTGCTGATAGTTGAGAGGTTGGGGTTCAAATCTAGGCCTGATATGTTAAGTTTTTTTAATGGTTTTTCACTCTATGTTTTACAAATTCTTGTCTATTTTTTTCTAAATTATACCTTCCACATCTCTACTACATTAGCTCAATTAATATATAAGCGAATAAAACTAAAAAGTAGTGAGATGCGGTGGTAAAATATATCCGAAAGCCAGGACGAGTAGTAAGGTAAAATACAAAAATAAAACGAAAATGTATCATTTTATAAAACTAAAATGTAGCTATAATGTTTCACGAAAATACATTTAAAAGTTTCTTTGTTCATATTTTTATTTAACTTTAATGCGAGAGACAAACATTTTCCATCGCGTCTAACCACTCTTTCAGCTTAAATGCATACATATTAAATTACACCCATCAGTAAGGATGATGGAGGTAGAGTTTAGAGGAAATTTACCCGAATTTGTGTGGAGGAATAGTGGAAAACCTCTTATAAAACAAAACTATCCTCGGTAAGCCAATCTGTAAATCGAACCCTGACCTTCGCGTTACCGGCAAACCAAACTAAATAAACTTGACATTCATACTTAGTGTCCACCGATTCGGGTGAAACTTCAAAATTTGTATAGCAACAAAACAGTAGTGCATTTTAAAGTGAAAAACAGCATTATTTACATTTAGAATCTGCAGTGAAGAACATAAATTGTTCTTAACACAACCTGTCAATTGATTTACTTAACTTACTAACCAAAATCTGTCATAGGTCTTCCATCCTTGCGATCAATCCTATTAAACATAAGTCTGTAAGTCACATGCGTCGTACTGTCTTTGGACAGCCCTGGCATGAAGTCTGGCTGTCGGCCTCGGTCAAACGTCAATTTACATATTCCAAACTAAAAAGAAAAGTCGTTCCCATCAGAAACCCGTGGTATGTATTAATTAATCACGGTATGAAAACATAAAAAGTGTATCCGTGTTCAGATATTTACTTGTGTTTCTAACATTAGCATAACATTACACCATGACGTCTTGTAATAAATTGGATATTATAAACATTATAGTAGTTACTTTTTATGGTGCCCCAGAAATTATACTCGAGAAAATAAAAGGAACTATTTGTCACAGGCATAGAATTAATACGTGTTTTAGATTGGAATGCTATGCTTTTAAGAGACGACTAACTTTTTCAGATGTTTGTACAATTTAATGCAGCAATGCAAGATAAGATTTTAATGCACTAGAGTAGAATTCTGATAGGCTAATAAGAAACCTTTAGAATACACAAACCTATTTTTTCGAATAAAACATTGCCATTATTTTATATAGCTATTGAAAGTGACTGCTTTAAGGTCCTTGGCCCTATCGAGTGCAAGTGTAGCGTAAGGATGAAAGGCATGGCGTTGCTTCACAACCGACCAAAGTATCCTTCCGCGCCAACAAGAACAGATGGATCATGGAAACTGTAGATGGCTCTAGCTACCGAACAGGTCTTGTGGAAAAAATCATACGTTTGAAAATATTAGTTTTCTCGAGAATGAGTGAAAATTTTATGTTAATGTTATCAACACCCCTTCTAAGATAATGTATCGATGTTTATTAATTGTTACATTTTCTTATATTTTGTTATGAAGCTGGCAGCTTTCTATTGAAAAATGTCACTTTTATAGATATTTGATTATTATTAAAATTATAGAGAAGGTGTGAATATAAAAAGTACAAATTAATCAACATGCTTATATTCGTGAACAAACCATTTCCAAAAAGAAAATTGCAAAACAATAAAAATTCTGGAAGATTACCGTTTGTTCCCACGGCTCTGCATTTCCACTCCAAATGAAAAGGGCCAAGCGTCTTAAGATCACGTGACTTGACGTATTAACACATGAACACTGCTTTGGTGGGGGTAGTGACATCTAATTAGACTGAAGCTTATAAAATTTACTAAAGCTTCTTCTGCGTATTCATACGCCAGGTTATGTGATCTACCGATGTCTCTTTTGATAAGTTTTTCAATACAATTTCAATAATACAAACCATTTTCCTAGTCCAATTTTATCAATTTTGTCCGTAAAAAATTGTTTATCTTTTTAAAAGGCCTTATATATGAAAATTATACTGTACTTTCCTGCTTCGCCCAACGTAGCAGCATAAATAGTACCTCTCAAATAAAACTATATATATATATATATATATATATATTATAAAATCAAATTTATATTGTGTTTGTAAAATGGCAATTTTTTTTGTGTAAAAATAAATTAATGGAACTCTGCACGGACTTTCTCACTCCATTGTTTAAAAATTGAGATATTTAATTAAAACTTGTAATATATGTGAAACAAAATAATATACACTAGCAAACCCAAGCATAAATTGCACTATACTTAAGTAAAACATTTTTTTAGTCCCTGTTTTAAATTTTATTTTTAAAGAATTAATATCCTCATTTGTATGTTTGGACCGTTAAAAAATATCAATATTGGGTCAATAAGGGTCAACACTCCGTATTAAAATTTCTACTTTCGGTTAAAATTTTCGACATTTTACTAGGTGTTTCACATCTTTATGCCATCACATTGCTACTGAATTCCTCATTTTTAGTCATTTTAACCAATAAAAAATGTTGATATTGACTACTGAGTCTAAAATGAAAATAGATCATTGTACAAATATTTCTCCTAAGAGGTTTAAGGAAAAATAACAAACCTTTAGAGACGTACTTATATTTAATTACTCTATGGCACTGGATAATTATTGCGTTAAAACTTAAGTAGTATCTCTTTACAACAAAAGCTCACAAAACTGTATTAATATATTTGCCAATAAGTTATATCTTAAACTCTTAGTTTTATAAAAATATGTTTCATATAAAAGTTTTATATTTTCAATAGTACTACAATTTTGCAATAAGTTATTTAGTATCTTAAATAGTTGCGGAGACAAGGAAATTTCCGCTTATATAAAGTACATTAAATTCATTTTCTTAGGAAAATTAAATATCAATTTTGTTTATAAACTTAATCAACGTCTAGATACGAATTTTAATCAAAATCGTTAGAGCCGATTTTGAGAAAATGGATGGTTTCTCTTTTCACCTTTTATTAAACTATTCTTAGTTTTTGGGTTAGACATACATACAAACGACATTGCAAAAACAATTTTTTAGGGTTTGGAAGGTTATGAAAGTCAACAATACCCATCAACATCTCGGGTTAGATTTCTTTTTACGCTCGTGATACTTGACTTTAGGTGTTCGAAAAGTTAAAAAATATATATAATTGCGTTAAGCTTGAAAATTATTACTTTTATAAGAATATGATTCAAATACATTTTTTTAATTATAAATGGACATACATATTTGCAATGACAAGTAATTTAATATCTCAAATAGTTTCGGAGATGTGATAAAAATGAGAATTTACGTGTCAGACCGGAACCCTTAAAGTCAGTTTGCCGAAAAAATTAGAGTATCCATGTGGTTTATAATTTTGATCAATGCCTAGAAATTAAATGTAATCAAAATCGTAAAAGCCGATTTTGAAAAAAACAATTCTTTCTCTTTTAACCCTTCAGTAGACTACCCTTAGTTATAGGGTTAGATATCTAATTCCAAAAAAACTTCTGGGGCAACCCTATGAAAACCCAAGATACCAAGTTTTAGCCCGATCGGTAAAACAGTTTAGGCTCTAGTTGGAGGTACGGACGGACAGGAAGATGGAATTGGAAAAACCACTTTCTTTTTTGTTTCGGGGAGTCATGAAACATCAACATTCATAAAAATCTCAAGTTCGTTTTTTTTTAGAAAGTAAAAGTGTTTACAATATGATTCAACAAATTTTTTGGTACGTTCTAAATCACATAATTAATAGACCTTCCACAAAACTTAACAAAATTGTTCAGAAATTGCGTGTCTTAATTGGAAGAAGTTAAAAATAATTTATCTGCGTCTTTTTCTGTCAAGATTAATTTGGTTAGAAAAGGTTATCTGTACACCAGTTCTCGAATGGAGCGTCTTTGGTCTCCTATTACGAGAGAATGTTGTATCATATTAGAAAGAGATAATGGGATCAGGAGGGTTAATGTTAATAAATTGAATAATAACTCGCCTGGAGAAAGAATGGGATGAGAGTAAAATAACCAGTGCACTTGGCCGAATATATGATCCCTCCTCCTTCCCCTGGCTGGAGTCGAGCATAATTTATCTGCCACTAAGGAGGGGGAAAGTGGGAAGGAATTTGTTATATTGTAATTTTTTAAATATTTTTTTCAATGCACTAGTGCGCAGGGATATCCAAAGTTCAAAAGGTGAATGATTCTGGGTCTGGTATGAAATGATTATATGGGCACTCAAACTGGTTATCTATCGTTATAATACTGTATATACAAGATAATAAAAACTAAATACTCTTTTAACGTTAACAAAATTAAACAACTTTTTACTTCTATTTCTTTTTAATGCGCCCAGGGAACGTTCCCCCCCTTCCTAACACTAGTTACACCACTAACATTAAACCCCGGTGGGCACGTGGTCTAATTGTGAAGCTCGCTTACTTTGGTTTGCCAGTGACGGGGAGGTCGGTGTGTGAATCCTGGTTGGATGTACTGATAGTTTTTTTTATTAATGGTTTCACACTTTTTTAATTAATGATTTCACACTTTTTCTTCCACTCAGAAAAAATGTCCTCTAATTTTCCCTTCTTGTTCATCCCTATCACACTAGCGTATTTAACATGTATGCGTACAACTCGAACGAGTACCAAGTCGGGGTTTAATATTATTTCATTTTTTGTAAAAGCTACCACGTCTTTATTCTGGATGTGAATATTAATGTATCGAGGCTCAGGTGATAGCATAAATCATCGTTTTATTCTTGTAATTATGGCGAAACTTAAAAAGACCCAATATTATTAAAAAAATGTTAAATATAAAATGTAGTTGTTTAAGCTAGTCCAAAACAAACATAATTATTTAAAAAAATAAGTTGTAAATAACTAATAATTATCTTTCTATTCACCAGTTGCATGCTGTTCCATCAAATTATGTGGTTTTAAGACCTAACGATTTTGATTAAAATTCGTATCTAGGTGTTGATTAAGATTTTAAATAAACTGGCTATTTTCATTTTCATTTTAGGGTACCTACTTTACAGAAGCAGAAACTTCCGTATCTCCGCAACTATTTGAGATACTAAATAACTTATCATTGCAAAATTGTAGTACTATTAAAAATAAAAAAACTTTTATATAAAATATATTTTTATAAATCCAACAGTTTCTGAGGTATTGGTAAATATATTAATACCATTTTGTGAGCTTTAGTTGTAAATAGATACTAAAGTTTTAATGCAATAATTCTCCATTGCCATAAAGTAATTAAATATAAGTAAGTCTCTAAAAGCTTATGTTGTTTTTCCTTAAAACTCTTAGGGAAAATGTTTTTACAACAATGATATATATTCATTTTAGACTCAATAGTCAATATTTACATTTTTTATTGGTCAAAATTTATAAATGAGGAATTTAATAGCAATGCGATGACATGAAGATGTGCAACACCTAATAAAATGTCGAAAATTTTAATACGAAGTGTTGAGCCTTGTGGACCCAATATTGATCTTTTTTATCGGTCCAAACATATAAATTAGGACATTAATTCTTTAAAAACAAAATTATAAAATTTATAACTGGGACTAAATTAAAGTTTATCATAAGTATATTGCAATTTATGCTTGGGTTTGCTAGTGTATATTATTTCGTTCCACATATGTTACGAGTTTTGAGTAAATATCTCCATTTTCAAACAATAGAGTGAGAAAGTCCGTGCGGAGTTCCGTACCATTTATTTTTATATGTAAAAAGAAAAAAAAGATAGCGTCCCGAAGCAAATGCATCCAGAGTGTAATTTTTTTTAATATATAAATTTTTACGCGCTCTCTAAAAATATATTTCTGTTAATTTAGCTTAAATTATTCCAGCATTATGCCCTTGAGTCATATTTATGTGAGTGTGTGCATATAGATTGCTTATGACAGACGATTCCTTCTTTCTCTCCCGCCTGCTACTCATGGCACGATGACATATTTTGTCTTGCGCTCGCTGCCATATTGAATGGCCCCGTTCATCAGTTGGCCCCTGTCTGGCCGCATCACTGGACATGTGAGTGGCGTCATGGCGGTGTTTGAATGGTGCGTGAGGATGATGGATGGCCCCGGATGGTGGTCATACCCAGTCATTAATTCAGAGTCCTTACGGAGACTGCACAAAGCTAGACGGACCAAACGTCGTTGATTATTTATTAAACGTAAATAAACACGCACACATCGTGTGGTAGGAGAGCGTTTAGGCGTTAAGATTCAGGTTCAGACAGTGTGCGACCAGCTTAGAGACGGGTAGTACCAAAGTTTAGTTATTATGGTGTGGAAGCAGCAAGCAGGAGAGGTATTACTGTAGAAACCATCATGAATAACGGCATTGCTTGCATGGGGAATTTTAAGTTATTTTGCTAAGTGGTTTGCAGCTTAATTTGACGCACCTAAGCAGTCTAAGTACTATCGCACTTAAACACTTATGTACGAAATATAAATAAAGGGAAGATGGTGAGCTTCCACGGTCATTATACTATTTGCGCCTTGAAAACACCGACAACCTGCTTTTTAAAATTACCTCTTTCTTGTTTCCTAATCTAGATAGATATTTGCTACCACGGACTTTTTTTTATTCTACTTCGTGGCAGGAAGACTCCTACAGGGCATTTTCATGACTAAACCAAATAGCCCAAGCAGTAGATGATTTATAAAAAAAATTTATAAAAACTACTTCAATATAAAAAATATTTTTTTGACACAATAGGACTATTTTTTATAATTATTTAAGAATTGATGATGTTTGTTTCAACGTTATAGACTATCTTTATAACTCGCAGAATAAAACGTAAATGGTAAATCTTAACTTGACCTGCCGTGACGTCACAGGTAGAAAACGTCCTTTATTAAACACTTGTAACTAATAGTATTTTGTTTTCGTCATCATCGTCATCTCCATCTGTATTATGTTTATGCATCTACATCTAAAGCGTTTGTCCTTAGTTGTTTATAAATGACTAACCCCAACTTATTGTATCGGCGTATCCGAGGATTTCTTCGTGTAGGGATGAGGAAAATAGTTTAGAGTACATGCGTCCACATTAATGCTGAGAGAGTCTAGGAAACCCAATCTAATGAGTATAAACTACAAATAATCTTATTGTTAAAATATGTTTTAAAACAAACTTTGTAAACCATTATGCGATGTGAAAGTAGGGAAGTCTTTGCATAAGAAAATACAACATTATTATCTAAATAATTGATCTTAGTTTTCCCTGATTGATCTTCTAGGTAGCTCTACATCTTCATTTTATATTGAACACACATACTAATTCGCCTTTGACCTCTTTGAATAATATTAATATGCTAGCTCTTCTCGGTTGCCAGAATGATTCGCGTCACAAATAATTAATATGCTTCACGTTGAGCCAGATGGGTGTTTGAGCTCGAACTGATTCAAGGAGGGTAGTTTTTCCACAACGTGGTTTTTCATTTTTTCAAAACTAATTTTGACGAATTATTCAAATGAAACCTTATCAATAATGATGTCAAATATCTTAAGAAAAACCTCAAATTAACTAATCAATTTAAAAACTAAACACACTGCAAAATGTACTTGATAATTTCAACACTTGACTAGAAATATAGTAAGGCATGGTAAACTTTGATGCAAAGCACTATTAAATTATTTAAGATCGACTGACAATCCAAGTTTATTTCTTATGACCAACCAAACTAATAAAGAGATCAAACTTATGTTCTCGTATTTTACGTCTTGGGTGAAAACTGATAATTGCACCACAATACATTGTATAACATGAATGTTTTTATTTATTTGTCTGTTAGTAATTTACTTAACTACCGGAAATATATTCGTTTGGATTTCAAAAATTATTACTTTTTATAGTTTGAACATTATCACTACACTACATGGCTGACTCACTCACTGACACTAATGTTTAGCCACTTCCAGATGAGCTAGAAACTTGAAATTTGGCAAACTTATAGCTTCTGTAACCGACGGGAACATTCCAAAAAGTTTAAAAAATTAATTTCTTATCTCCGAAAAAAATTCAAAATGGTGGAGCAACTTTAAAGTCGGTGCGGACCCTTTTTGAGGCCTCTTGTGGCTAAACAGTAAGATCTATCAAAAAACAGATTGCACCAGAGATAGATTTTTTGATTCTAGGTATATTTTGCACATTTTCCACATATTTTTTAATTTTCTGACAAACTTATGGGACAGCTAGGATCATAAAATTGTAAAAATAAATCAACGTTCAAAACAACGCTGGTATACACTAACTCAACATTAGTTTACACTCACTGGTATTTGGGGGCGGAGCACACAATGACCAAATTAATTAATTAATTAATTATACCATTGTTAATGTATTCTACAGCACTGTTCATCTCTGTTCACAGGAAGGTGTGTCGGAACTGCAAGTGTCCGCGAGAGGATCACGCTGGCGCCATGACCTCGTCCATAGGCAATAACAATCCCTTGGGGCAGGGCGCCGGGCCCCCCTCACTACCCCCGCACCCCCTCAACTTGCCCGATCCTACTGACAAGCTCCTGGGCAAGGGAGTCCCCTACGGACAAACCTCCTCTGACCCGCACCGACACTCGCAGTCTGACGACGACTCCGGGTGTGCCCTCGAAGAGTACACCTGGGTACCTCCGGGACTACGCCCCGACCAGGTTAGCCATCCATTCTCTTCTTTTGTTATATTATTTACCATGTTCTAGAACTCATCATGGCAATCAATGAGTAATCTTAGAAAACATAGTTTAGAGGAAATTTTTTAAAGTAACTTTACCATTATTCACCTGTAGACAGTATGGCAGCTCACGTGCTATCACTTTCCTAACCGGGAGGCTTGGAAGCTTGATTTTTAGTGTCTGTACTGTGATTTTTTTTTTCCTCCAATTTGAATGTCGCTACAGTTCTTTAAAACCTACAATTTTGTTAGTAAACTGTTAAGTAGAACAATATAATATACATGCCTACAACTAACTTTAGATTTTGAGGGGAAACGACATGATATTTAAAAGAAACCTAATTTTTTAATATCTCAAAGGACATGAGACGAATAAATGCGCGGTTTTTCGGGTTGTATATCATTTTAGAAAGATTATTAAATATTTAATATGAAAACCATAAGGCCAACATTATAGGTAAGTGTTCCTAAAGCTTTTAGAGACCCTAGATCAAATTCGGACAGTGCCTAAAGTATATTATTTATTTATAGATCCACTCTGTCACCAATAGTATGAAGATGGTAGAAAGGGCAGTATATGGCAGTTACAAACGATATTAAAATTATACTTTAATATATGCATGCGTCAGGTCATTTCATCTGCATCAATAACGTTTGATAGTATCAATACTGGAAAAATAATGATAATAGTAGTAGTAATAATAATATAATTATAATAATAATAAAATTAAATCAATGTTGACCTTAAAGATTTGTATGTATTTTCTTAAAGCCCTTCCTGTTGTATCGTTGAATGTATATATACATTCAACGGTTGTATTCTCTAGTTAAATTATAGGGGTGTGTGACTATTTTAAATTTAGATTGGAATAATGGATGACCAAATATTTGTATCGAAACTTTGACTATAACGTACAAATACCACGCTCTAAAGGTTGTATTAAATATCTATTAAATTTCTACTTTTTTATGTGTTATTGTTATTGCTGTGTCCTTACTATTTCGTTTATCACGCGGCGCCTTGTCACACCATTGACCGAGACGATATTTCCTGTCGATTTACCTACTTTCCACACCTTGGCGATGGGATATTTACCCCCACCCAACCCCCTTCTCGTTTATGAGTGGAAAAAAAATACTGTTGGGGACAGCTCAACCCCTTACCAATAGGCTAGGGACTCTACCCCCAACCCACTAGCCATCCTGGCTCAAAGGCTTAGCCCAAAAAAATGTTGAAGTTGCCTCTCAATGGCTCAGGGACCCTACGCCGAACACACTATACAACCTGTACTTGGAGCTCATAATTTGGAGGATATGGCCCACACTAGTCAGCCTGTGCGATGAGAGACATACTTAGACCATTCGCTTTTTATAGAAGCCTGATCACCAATGAGTGAACAAACCAACACCGCAATGGGGATAACACATCCCACCACCAAATGTCATCACACCATATTGCATTCGTGATCACGCCACAACGTAGGTGGGAGAGTGGGGGTGATAAAGATGGAGCTTTCCCGATAATACCTCTGGTAGCAAAATAAGGACATACATTTTAACCGCAAAGGCACCCGCATTTACCCTTCAAACAAGACATTTAGTTCGCATGCCAACACTCATCGGCAACACTAGACTTCAACATGCTGACCTATCCTATGTTGTAGCTAACCACAGTAAGATATGTTTCGAAAAAGGCGTCAGACTCATCTTTTCTGGTTGTGTTAGTCATTTAGCACATTTTAACTTCGAATTTGATCAAACACCCTAAACGGAGCCGTATTTTGTTTGCAAGACGCTGCATTATGCCGGAAAGTGCACACACATATTTAATCAAAAGGCATCTGCATCCTCTAGTCTGGTTGGGCGTCTGAAAAAACAGCCTGGTGTAACACGTGACTTTTCTGGCCGTCAAATAACGGGATTCATGGAAAGTGCATTCACATGATTCGATAAAGGCGTCAATCTCTTCTTATCTGGCTGTGTCATTATTAGCACCTGGACTCGAACAAAGGAACCTGTGGCATAGTGTAGAAGTGTTTGAGTGGAGAGGTATAGTAGGAAGCCCTGTGAATAAGTTTTGTGTTGGAAACACTGCTCAAACCATCCCCAATGGGCTACGGACCCTACCCCCACTAGCCAGCCTGGGTAGATGAACTCAGGGCCTTAGCCCATAATTTGGGGTACACTGTTTTGCATCTGGCGGTAGGATATGCGTTTTTCTATCAACCCATCGTTGTGTTTCTCATTAGTGATCAGGCTTGCGTAGTAGGCGAATCGACAAAAGTATGTGTCCCTCCGCACTGGCTGGATAGTGTGTTAGAGGTATAAACCCTGACCTATTGGAGGGCGGTCTGTGTCACTTTTGGACTATGTTCCAACCACCAAGGCTGGCTAGTGAGTTGGGGAGGAGGAAAGAATCCCTGGCCCGATGGAGGGGAGAACGGGGTGGTGGGCTGCCCCGTGTAATGTATTCTCTTCAAATTATTCATCTTCGCCCTGTTCCTTAAGATTTGTCTCTAATAACGCGTCATTAGAGCATATTAATAGATGCGTTCATTTATATTTTCTGCCTTGAATCTTACTACAAGGAAAGTAACATTTAAAGGAAATGTACTCGCATCTGCTTTGAAGTAGAACGGAATATAGCTGAGTACAACTCACCCTCAATACACCCGTCTGGGATTCGAACGTCGACCTCACTATCACCGGCGACCCAGATTAGTCCAACCGTCCACCATCGCACTCATGGTTGGTCGCTGGCCTGTTGTTTCCCGCCAAGTCAGGATATGTTTCCAACATGCAACACCCACCATATAACAGGCCTCAGGTGTTTATTTGATACCGAGTGGTTGGCTAGGGACTGGCTTCCTGTCACGCATGCGCGTCTTTGCCCTCGCTCTCGTCCCACTTTGTCCTAGCGAGAGTAAAGTAAGACGTTACACCGCGACCACAAAGAAAATTAATAACCGTTGAAACTGATGGATTAAGCTCCACATCCAGGTCACTAGAGAGATTCTCTCGGCTGTCATTAAAAACAATGTGTACACTCTGTAATAATCAAATGTCTAACTGGTCGAAAACTATACACCGGTAGATTATATCCATCAACCTTTTAGAATACAAAGGGTGCTTCACACAGTGTTGGTTTATTCGATTTTTACAAGATTTTTTTTATTCGACCTTGTTTTCACTTGCAAACTTTGAAAATCAGCAGCTTCTTTTATTCACTAGAAAATGGTTTTATCTTTAATAGCGAATAATATTCGCGAGCTGATAAATTGAGACATGTCCAACTTTTTCGCTGTCGCAAAGTGAAAAGCTGGCTGATTTTACCAGCATTTTGTTAAAAAGTGTCGTATGAGGATGGTGGCGAATTAATCAGCTGTTGAGTGGTGAATAGTTCATCCTTCCGCGCATGCGTGAAGGAGGCAGGTAGACGACATCATTACAGAGTGAGTCGTTAAAACTTAATGCGGGATTAAATTGAAGGTCTCATCAACGTATCCTGCTTCTTTATAAGTGGATCTACCTTCTTCAAAAGCTCTTCAAACTCTTCACACGACAACCGTACGACTTTACTGTACTCCTGTGGGTCCCCAAATGCTAGTTCCTTCAATATATTGTCTAAAGCCCCCGAGATACCTTCTTACTCATCCACTTCCGTACTCACTTTTTTTTAAATCACAAAATTACGTGTTTAGACTAGAAGAGCTCGTTTACAAAACACTACTGTGAAACGAAGTACGTCATCCTATTCGATACTGGTCGACCCCCCAAAAATGCTGGAATATTCCTGGTTTCCATCAGCACCATGTGAGGACTTATTTTGATGGAGAACTTTTCACTCAGAAATTCGAGTTTAGCAAATAGCTGGTGAATAGCTAGTGAATAAAAAAACTATCGAGTAGCGAACAAAACAGCATTGTGTGAAGAACCCTTTTGCTACTTTTCTAATAATAACATAAGGACTCTCCACCAACAATCACAGTCTGATTGAGATAGGAATGCACTTTTATGACATTTATAAAAGTGACTCAAACAATTTTCATATACTTATACCTCAGGTTATGTGATCTACAATTGTATTTTATAAAGAGAGAACTAAGACACCCTCGTACTGATGGTTCTTCCACACACAAAAAATAATAATTTTGAAAACGAGCTAATTACTATAACGTATTGTACCAGATGAGGCTATCACAAAGTTTAACTAACTTAACTCTAAGAAGACAGAATCAGTAGGTTATGTGTAAAGAAATACACCAAAGTTTTCATTGAGGGAGGATGGGAAACCTAGAAAGAAACATGGGGATTTTAAAAAAATCACTTTTTTGGCTCTTGGATCAGGGATTATGTCGCTGATTGAAGGTCGCTATGCTAAATTTGTGGTCAACCCTGCCGATAGTACATTTTTTTAACACTAAATAATGTTTCTTTATGGTTATTTTGTTTGCTCTGTGGTACATTTTATTGCTTATTATACATAGATAGGTTAGTATTAATTGGAAAATTGGTTATATTTTTCAGTTTGTGGGGCTTTTTAATGAAAATAGGTGTCATGCCCAATTATATTTTCATTTATTTTAACAATCATTTATTTAATGCTTAAAAATGTATATGAAAGTTTTTTTTGTTTAATACTCTTATGAACTAAATTTTAAGGCTACTCTTTCAATAGAATAAACTGCCGGAGAGGAGAGATCGAGGTTTGATCCTGATTGGGTGCATACTGAGAGGTTTTTTCCTAAATGGTTTTCCACTATTCCTCCAGGCAAATGCGGGAATTCTTCCTCTAAATTCAGCCTTCCTAAAACCCAGACCATTAGCGTTATTATCAAGTACATAGGTGTACAACCCAAATGGTTAGTAAGACGCAGTGCTAAAAAAAGAAAAAAAATTTACATCCTCAAAGTGGGAACAATATTTTGGTTTCTTCTTAATTTCTGTTGTTCACTGTGCACGATGACTGTTGTTTATCCTTAATCTATGTTGTTCACTGTGCATGATGACTGTTGTTTCTTAATAATCTCTGTTGCTCACTGTGCACGGGTTTCCAGCCCAAGTTGCATCTGTCCACCAAGAACGTGATCCACTTTGCCGAGAGATGATTACTGTTACCGCTACCTTCAAGAGTCTTAATGCGTTTCTCTCTATTTCCCTGTCAAGACTCAGTAAGATTTGAAATACTAAGCTTCTTTGTGTGATCGCGACCCACTTGATGAGTTTTAACACCACCTCGTGGAACTAATGTGCCTCCCTAGCCTACCCCCCTCCCCTTTAACCTCATCTCACACTCCCACAATCTACAGACAATCATCCATCTTGCACTAACAGTGGTGTGAAACTCGCGGTGTAGCGAATCGATTTTCTTCAACATAAATAACATCTGTGGCGATGACAATGAAAAGAGACATTAACGACGTGTCTTCAACTGTCTCTGAGCGCGGTTTTTGTCGGGCCTCCCAATGAGTTATCAGGATGTAGAGTTTGGCCATAATCGGACCCTCGGCCATGATCTTCCAGTCGATTCGTTCAGTCCTCTCATGGGCCCACCATGCAACCAGCTCACTACCCTAGCTGTTTTTTTTTGTTTTTGTTCGGAGTGCATCTGATGAGTGATTCCTCTCTCTATTTCTTTGTGCCCGTCCGTGTGTTGCCTCATCTCGTTTCCAAAGTTGTACATTTAACATCAAGGTTATTACACTTGAATTAAAGGGGTGTAAATCATTGGTCTAGCTTAGATTAAATGCACCCGCATCAGCGTTGAGAAAATATGATAAAAATCCAGTGAAAATAAAATGTGATTAATCATTATCAGTGTAGCCAAACTTTATTTGAACCCCGAATTCATGTCAGTGGCAATGTAAGTCTAACACCTTAGACCAATCGACCCCCACTTTATGTGCTGCCTTCTCAAATTATTATTATCATCGTTGTTATTACTATCATCATGGATATAATTACTATTATTATTATTATTATTATTATTATTCAAAGACTTCCAACTTATGGGAACAGGATGACGGTAAACTTGAATGAAATGCACCAGTATTAGACTAAATAGAGTTTGGGAAACTGCATTGTATAGAAAAAAAAGTGTACTTAGTCCCCGCTTTTGCCGTTGACTCTCACTATAGCTACATTTTTTAGTAATAAGTTTGATTTTTCTTTTCTTTTATTCAAACAAGTAAATTAAACCACAGGAGGTTCCTACTTAAAAATGCACCCACATTGATGGCCACGCCGTTTAAGGCGTTATACCAGCACTTAACAGGGTGAACGAACATCCCTCAAGGGGGTGATCATAAAGTTGTATGATGCGTCGTTGTCATTGTCAATGGAGAAAGTATAATCTACATATTAGTGACTAGGCAGGTCTACTATGGGTGTAAGAACCTCTGGTGATACGGAATCCTGGAGTTTGACCTCACCCGGGGGGTGTTTATACACAATCTGGACTAATTTCACATTCTCACTTCAGGCCAATACGTGTGTTGTTTCTCAATTCAGCCTCATTCTGTTACAGATCAGTCAGTATAGGAACTAAAACAATTGGGCGTCCTTATCTGAGGGCACAAAGGGATATACATAATTTAACTGGGACACTTTTAGCACCGCCGAAGAAACAAGTGTTTTATTCAGAAAAATGAAAATCACGTTTTAAGCGTTGTATAAATGATTTAAGATATTTTTTATGACTAATATAATTATTTCCATTATATCATTCGTGTTAATCAGTTGGTACAAAATTATTTTAATTTTTTTACATTTAAAGTGATAAAAGTTCCGTTATGTGACCCGCTCCACTCTCTCCCTCCACTTCCCAGTGATTAAAAAAGAGCATTCCCTAAACTAAAACGTACAAATTAAACACAGTCTCGTTCCTTTTTTACTTTATCTTTACTCAACCAAATAAATCTTTCCTAACATACATTCGTAGATGGTAACGTCTGAAAGGTCACTTGAAGTCCTCTCTGTCCTACCGGTGAGTCTTGGACGATCCCTGCCTGCATCATCTATCTCCCAGTGGATCTTTGTCTAGAAAGTGTGTTTAGAGGTGACCTTGGCCCGCTATATTCGGCGCGTTTGCCGCACCTCCTGATAGTCCTGGTTGCGAGAGATTAATTAAATGCTACCGGGATACGCGATGTAATTAAAGGGGAGCCCGGGTCATCTTCACCACCGACAGTGGAGAGTCTAGATTTTGCCTACTTGAGATATTTCATTCTCTGTGCTGCGGTCATCCTCGTCGCTTTGAGCAGTCAGAGAAAGCAAGACCGACTTTCGGACTATGGGTTTCTGATATCATCCCAGATGATGCCTACCTAGTATTATGTTTTTAGTTCATCTTACCCAACCCCCAATTATAGTTTCAGGCGTAGAGTGTTAGGAGTTTATAACTGTCCAGATTTTGACTATAAATATGTACATCTCTAAGCTTACGTTGTGGGTGTGCTCTCGAGCGCACAGCGTCCTACTTCCTGTCCGGGCTATCCGTATATTTACACTGATGAAATAAACATAAATAATATAGAACTTAGAGAAGAAAGTTACCTACATTGGCATGGAGGGAGGCTAGAAAACATTTGTTTTAGAAAAAAAGAACCTTAGTAAATTTGGTTGAAATTCGTACTTCTCCATCATCGGAAAGACAGATTATACGGGACTGACGCAATTATCCGTGTTCCCACCATTGCGGATAGCTTGGTACTTTTTTTGGTGATATTGGTGATGTGAGAAACAACATTTTAGCTCCTAGGCAAAATAATATAAAACCTTCATGATAATCCAAACATAACTAAGAATATTTTAGCTCTGAATGCACTTTACAATAATTCAATTAATCTTAGTAACTTGTGTCTGTGCGATGCATTTAAATAATTACCCCCGCGGGGAATTAAAACTGATGTAAGTTGCTGTTCCGAGGAAGGTCACAATTTATAGAATGGCATACGTGCCCCATCACAGGGAACACCAACAGTCCAATCACATGTGGGCACAAAGTCGACCGAACTAGTGCCGTTACATACACTGTAGAGTCTAAGAATACGCTTCGTGAGACAACTAGAGTGTACGGTGGGTTTTCATCGATAAAAGTTTATTACTTTAAAAAAAAAACATGATGCATAATCTAGTCCCCGTTAGTCCGTACGTGACGACATTTACCTCCGCTGGCCGTCTTATCAACATGCTAGTGAAGTGTAGACCGAAAATAAACGGTTGTGTACATAAATAAGTAACACAAGAAATTCTAGAGTCCACGCGTAAATTATTGGTAGGTATCAGTGGTCGACCACCCGAGATATTTCTGCTTCGATTCTAAATAGAAATACACATTCATGACGCTTTGGTTCTAATTCTATGTAATCTTATATCAACTAACAGCTCAAAACTATGTGTACCTTTAACATTCGTCTAGTTCGTTGTTTAAGTCGTGATAATTCAGTAAAGTACTCAAATGTTTTATTTAAGATCGCAATATTTTTGTCAATGTTTGTTACTTTCCCTATTTATTGTATATTGAAAATTAGTAATATATTTTGATATTAGTAAGTTTACTAAACCTAAACTCACGAGGACCGAACATTTTAAGGTGCTATATTCACATTCCTCTTGGTCACCGTTGACAAGGAAGGTTGGAATATGAAACCAGGTCGACTGCAATAGAAGTGGTTTTTTCATCCTCTCTTCACACTTATTCATTATTTCTCCTTTGATCAGTCGATAAAATAACCATTGTATTAAAATTACCAATAAAGAAAATAACACGATTGTCCGCCCACGTCTCTTTGGACTAAAGATTGGCGAACCTTCATATCCTTAATTTACCAGAACCATTCCCACACTTTGCAGCAAGTTCATTTAAAGTTATTCGCCCTGCTCACGCCAATACAAAGTGAACACTAAAAGTTTGAAAATCCTTTTTTTTTTTAAATATAGTGGGCTTATTTATTTTTACACCATCAGATCTGTCTCGGATGTTTGGAATCTGTTATGATTTCCAGCTGGAAGCACTTAAGAGGTTTTTTTTAAATGTGTGATCTTCCCATCTTATTTACATGTAGATTCTGTCGAATGTCTTAAAATTCTTATACATCGCCCTGTGTCCAAAAAAATGGTGTATGTTAAAGATATTTCGAATGTGCAGTAGGACGCATCACGCTATAAATAACATATTTAAATATTTTTATAAAAATAAAATTATTTAGAAAAATATGTTTTTTAAACTTATGTTTAGCTCTTTAGTTATTCAAATATGTTCACGATCATGGTTTGACTGTCCCCATAATCCAGCAGTCTGTAAGCCGAACACGTTTATTATACTTGTTCCTTGGTGAATTATCTTCTACCGCTGCTGGTCTCCTAATAATTGGTGCATTCTCCCACAGCAAATTGTTATTCATTCCGTCCAACAGAGTTCTGTGTAGGATGCATGATTGTGGTGCTTGCCCTGTCACGCGGGTTGCTCGCCTCAGGCAAGCGCAATTATGCCATTAGGATAGCGATCACCTTTTGAGTAGCTTCCAAGAAAAAATGTTCCTGTTGCTGGTAGAGCTTGCAGATATTTTGAGTAGTAATATCTATAATCTCTTTTACATATATATTGTTTTTTCTTTGTGTTAAGATTGGGATAAGTAGGTACTTTTATTTTATTTCTTAATTTTTTGAGAGCTTTATCACAACTAGTGCTGAGGATATGTATAAAATCAATAAAATTCAACCTTGAGGAAGCAACTCACTTGTCACACAATATATGGTTTTCACTGAACTACCAACTAAGGTGACAGTATTGTCGCGCATCGCCAGGGGGTGGGAGAATATATTCACAACATTACTGTCAGGGTATTTTTATTAATAGCAGTAGCTACGTTTTACTGGCAGTGTGTTTTCTGTGGCCTCATACTAATATATATATATATATATATATATATATATATATATACTCGC